>PRKT01002085.1:0-13493 GCA_003671525.1 Saccostrea glomerata | reverse complement strand
TTTCAAAATAGATAATTTCAGGGCCGCTGGGTCAGGGGTACCAGGGGGGTACTTTGACTAAAAATAAATTAATGCTTTGAAATCTGTCCTTTGATAAGCAATGGTGCCTCCTTCAAAATTTGTGAATTTTATGGCTTTTGGATTAAAGCATGAACCAAATGCAATCCCTGGAAAGTTGTTACATGATACTCAGGTGACCTATAAGGCCCGTGGGCCTCTTGTATATATAAGTGTTTATAAAAATCCAACAACGTTGCAAGAGATAAAATATATGAGAGATAAAATATATATCTGAGCATGTAGTAATTTATAAAGAAATAGCCATGGTCAAAATTATGTTGAAAATGGTCTTTCCTTGTTTAAACCGTTCTTGCTCAACCCTCTCCTTTACCCTGATATCTCTAACTTGGCAGTTCGCACCTCTGTAGTCATAAATTACATGGATTTTCCCTCTGACTTGACTGGCAGGTATGGCAACAACTTCCTTTTTAGGTCAACTGAGTAAACTCAGGTGACCTATTGCTATCCGTTTTCGTGCGTCGTCCGTCGTGTGTTAACATTTGAACATTTTCAGCTTCTTCTCTGCAACCACTGAACCAATTTCAACCAAATTTGGCACAAAGCATTTATGGGTGAAGGGGAACAAAAAGTGAATTTCATGATCCCTGCCCCCCTGGGGCCTGTGGGGTGGGGCCAAAACCAATAAAATTAATGCAATCTTTAAAAATCTTCTTCTTTACTCCTGGACATCAAGCAGTCAAACTGTTTGCATGATTGTAATCAACATGGAGCCCTCTTCCAAAATTGTGAAATTCATGGCCCTGGGGTCAGGGGTTCTAGTGCTAGGGCGGGGCTAAATAAGTATATAGTGAAAATGCATTATTTCTTTGAAAATCTTCTTCTCTGCTCCTGGGTATTAAATAAACCAACTAAGTACATAGTTATGATGAGCAAGAGTGCCTCTACAAAAATTGTGAATTTTATGGCCCCAGGGTCAGGGGTTCTGGTGTTAGGGTGGGGCTCTATTGATTATATAGTGAAAATACATGCATTCTTTGAAAATTTTTTGTCTGTCTCTGGGTATGAAGCAGTTGAACTACCTTAATAGTAATGATGAGCAAGGGCCCTAATCTTGCAGAATTGTGAATTTAAAGGCCCCCAGATTCAGGGGGAGGGGAGGGGGCGTAGGGCTCTACTTATATCTGAAAACGAATCGTTTGAAATCTGCTCCTTTATATTTATAAAACATTTATTTATTTTTTGATTGGCAATTTTAAGGTGCCTTTTTAAAATTTGTGCAATGTGTGGACCTAGGGTCAGGGGTTTATGTCACAGTTTTAGGGGCACTACTGATTATTGCTGAATACCAGGCCAGTTTAGTTTCACTAGTATGCCTATCCCAGGTCATGTTGACATCTCGCCTCCTCTTCCGGAACATAATAAATTATAAATCTACACCGATGAATTCTAACACACCTTCTTTCTTGCCGGAACTGAGTTTTAAAGACGAAATAAAGGCGATAGAAATGGGCCTTTAATTTTTAGCTCTACTGGTCAGAGACCAGAAGAGCTTATGCGATAGTAATGCGTCCGGCGTCCGTCCGTCTGTCCGTCTGTCTGTAAACAATTTTTCAAAATGCTACTCCTCCTACAGTTTTGGTCTAATTTCAATATAACTTGGCACACAAGTAGACTACACTAAGATACATAATTCTGTGTATCGATTTTTGATTTAGATGAACGGTGTTGCCGTGGTTACTAAAAATAGAAATTTCTGTAAAATTCTTTCAAAATGCTACTCCTCCTACAGTTTTGGTCTGATTTCAATATAACTTGGCACACAAGTAGAATACACTAAGATACATAATTCTGTGTATCGGTTTTTTGATTTTGATGAAAGGTGTTGCCGTGGTTACTAAAAATAGAAATATCTGTAAAATTGTTTCAAAATGCTACTCTTCCTACAGTTTTGGTCTGATTTCAATATATCTTGGCACACAAGTAGACTACACTAAGAACATAAAGAGACTTTATCAACGATCATTATTCTATTTATTGCTGATGTAAAGTTTCAAATCCCAGCTGCTTAAGGACTTTTCTCTTCCTTTGCTATAAGTTCAAATCAGTAGAGCTTCAGTCTCGACAGAGACTTCTGGTTATACAATGTACCATAGTGCCAAAAAATTGCTATTTTAAATGCCTGGTTCCTGAATAGGCACATGAAGATCCCAACATTGAAATACTTTTGTAAAAAAAGATTCAGTCAAAAGTATTTCTTTTGGAAATTTTGATAAGTATAAAAAATATTGCCTGGATGAGAACAGCCAGAGCTCAGCTTACGGGACAGCACTGTATATGAGGATACCCGTAGACAATATAGAATGCCACCAAGCATTCTAAAGAATTGAAATACTGTCACTGATGTTCAAAGCCAGTACGGGTGGATGGCAATGAGGTCAGGGGATAGGTTATAGGGAGTTCATATTTTTTATCATTACTAATTCAGATTCATTACACTATTTGTCCTTGTAAATTAGATGAAGATGTCATCAATGTTGATGGCGATATTCTCCACTGTTAATCCTGCATGATTTTCTCTTCCATTGTGACAACAAATACCGAAATGTTCCTCTACTCCACAGACGAGAATTTCAGAAATCAGTTATCAATTGAAATTTATGAGAACGTTTTACTCACAAGAAGGATATGGAAATAACGAACAGTATTATATCTCAACGTCCATTTAACAATATACAAAGTAAGAGCAGAACAAACACGGACCTCCGAAACATCAGAGGTGGGATAGGTGCCATGGAGGAGTGAGCATCCCCTGCCGACCGATCACAACCGCCGTGTGCTCGTTGTCATAATCAGGAAACAAGAAACATATTGACGCAAGCGTCAAAAATCGGCCGCAAACCAATTTATATACCAGTACATGTAACTGTTTAAATCATTTTAGAAACTGAAATTTGCTGCTATTTTTTAATTTCTTCGATTAACAAATGTATAATGGATGAGACTTTAAATGTACTCCTCCACCCCCTAAATAAAATCTGCAAAATTTTGATTTTTTTTCCAAGTGATTAAAATAATATTGAACAAGAAGCCCAAGGGCTACATCGCTCACCTGAGCACTGTGGCTAGGAAAAAGTAGAAAATCATTTATAATTGAAAAGTTTAGGATCGCATTTCTTGAGAAGATAATCTTTTAAAGAAATTTCTGTACATATTTAAGTACAAATTTTAGTCAACCATTTTGGCCCCTCCCTACCCTTAGGGGTAATGATTTGCACAAACTTAAAATTTACAATACTGTGCTTTCATCAATATTCGTTGAGCATCAATTTTCATGGATTTCGTGAATGAGCAGATCAAAGATTTCAAATACTCATTGAAACACGAAATATGACATTTATTTGTATTGGAAATGTATTTGTCAACAAAATAACGTATCTTCGAAAACGTCTCTTTTACAAAATCCACCAAAATTGATGTTAACGAAAATTGATGAAGAAGGATATGGACATAACGAACAGTATTCAATCTCAACGTCCATTAAACAAATATACAAAATAAGAGCAGGGCAAACAGGGACCCCCAAAACATCAGAGGTGGGATCAGGTGCCATGGAAGAGTGAGCATCCCCTGCTGAAGCCACAGAACCTGAAAATGTTTCTTTATAAATATCCCCTACCCCTGGGGGTCATGATCTAAAAAAAACTTGAATTTACACTTCCTAGGTATGCTTCTATATTAACATAACCAATTATAACTTTGTCATTCTAGAGAAGATTTTTCCTATATATTTCTATGTAAAACTTGGGTCGGCCATTTTAGCCCCGCTCTATCCCCGGGGATCATGATTTGAACAAACTTTAATTATACCCCCCGCAAACGAAGTTTAAGGGGTATAAAGGAATCACCTTGTCTGTCTGTCTATGCAATCGTGTCCGGTCCATATCTTTCTTACAGATGGACATAAGAATCTACTACTCCACACCAAGATTGCTCATGACCTAAAGGTGTGTCATGACCTTGACCCAAGGTCATTCAGGGAAGTTCAAGGTCACTGGAAGAGAAAAGTTCATAATTCGTGTCCGGTTCATATCTTTCTTATAGATAAATATGGTAGGTTCTCATTTCACACAAAGATTGCCCATGACCCAAGGGTGTGTCATGATCTTGAACCAAGGTCATTTGGAAAAGTTCAAGGTCACTGGAAGAAAATTTTCATAAATCATGTTTCACACATATCTTTTATAGATAAACTTGGTAGGTTCTCATTTCATGCAAAGATTGCCCATGACCCAAGGATGTGTCATGACCTTGACCCAAGGTCATTTGGGAAAGTTCAAGAAATTTTTTTATATTCCCTGTCAGGTCCATATCTTTCTTATGGATAAACTTGGTAGGTTCTCATTTCACTAAAAGATTGCTCATAATCCAAGGGTGTGTCATGACCTTGACTCAAGGTCATTTTGGGAAGTTCAAGGTCACTGGAAAAAAATTTCATAATTTGTGTCCGGTCCATATCTTTCTAATGCATAAACTTGGTAAGTTCTCATTTCACACAAAGATTGCCCATGACCCAAGGATGTGTCATGACCTTGACCCAAGATCATTAGGAGAAGTTCAAGGTCACTGGAAGAAAAATTTCATAATTCGTGTCCGATCCATATCTTTCTTATGGATAAACTTGGTAGGTTTTATTTCATACAAAGATTGCGCATGACCCAAGGGTGTGTCATGACCTTGACCCAAGGTCATTTAGGGAAGTTCAAGGTCACTGGAAGAAAAATTTCATAATTTGTTTTTGATACATATCTTTATTATGGAAAAACTTACTTCTGAAAAACCCAGCGGGTCCCGTTTGGACAGTTCTAGTTTACACTACCTGAGGATGCTTCCACATGAACTTTATCTCTACACTACTGGAATGCTTCTATATAAGTATGATCATTCATAGCTTTATTATTGTAGAGAAGAATTTTTTTTTAAAAATTTTATATACCGGTATTTCTAGGTAAAAATTTGATCGGCCAGTGTGGCCCCACCCTACCCCCTGGGGTCATGATTTGAATAAACTGCAATCTACATTACCTAAGGATGTTTCCCCATAAGTTTAATCTTTCCTGTCACAGTGGTTCTTGAGAAGAAAATTTTTAAAGAACTCTCCTGTATATACACATGTAACTATTGCTATGTAAAACTTGAATCAGCCAGTGTGGCCTCACCTTACAACCAGGGGTCATGATTTGAACAGATTTGAATCTACACTACCTGCGGATGCATTCCTTAAAGTTTCATCTTTCCTTGCAAAGTGGTTCTTGATAAGAAGAATTTTTAAAAATAGAATCAAATTTTCACTATTTCTAAATTATCTCCCCTGGAATAAGTACGTGGCCCTTCACTTGAACAAACTTGAATCCCATTCATGGCTTTGAAGTACTTGAGAAGACGATTTTAAAATATTTCCTTATCTAGTAATACTAAGAACTTTCTGTCCATCCTGTCCCCCCAATAGATACTCCCTGGAGTCATGATTTCAACAAACTTGAATCTACACTACCTGAATAAAATTTCACATAAGTTTCATTTTTCCTTGCCTAGTGGTTCCTAAGAGAATGATTCTTAAAGATTTTCATTATATACTCTTATGTTAAACTTTGATCAGAAACTTAAAACTACATTACTTAAAGATACATCCACATTAGTTTAACTTTTCCTGGCCCAGTGGACATGAAATATTTTTAAAAATTTCCTTATATACACCTATGTTAAACTTTCATCTGCCATTGTGGTCCGACGCTATCCCAAGGGGGTCATGATTTGAACAAACTTTAATTTACACTACCTGAGGATGCTTCCACATGAACTTTATCTTTTCTACCCCAGTGGTTCTTGAGAAGATTTTTGAAAAATGCCATTAATTATTCATAAATTCATATTATTTCCCCTTGAAAAAAAAGCTTGGTCCTTCATTTGAAAAACTTGAATCCCCTACACTCAAGAATACTTCATGATAACTTTGGTTGAAATTGGCCCAGTGCTTTTTGAGAAAATAAAAATGTGAAAAGTTTACGATGACAACGACAGCAAGGACAACAGTAAACAGACAAAATGTGAGTAAAAAAGCTCACTTGAGCCTTTGGCTCAGGTGAGCTAAAAAGTCTTGCCAATAATTAAAGAAAGCCTCCTCCAATTTAACATCCTTGATACCCAACTGTAATATACATCTTTTAATTTATTTCAGATTGGAGAGATTTCAACGACTTCGCTTTATATCAGAAGAGAAGTCAAACTGGGATTTGCTGGCCGCACAGCACTGTTGCAAAACAACCACTTATCGCAGTTGGACAGACTTACAAAGTCATGTGCATTAGAGCCACTAATGACTTTAAATGTCAAAAAAATATAGAGTAAATACTACATCTTCACAATGTATGATTCTACAACGTAAACTACAAATATCTTGAGGAAGAAATATAACATGTAAAATAACTTTAGATTCTTTTGTACATTGTTGTTGTTTATATAATTGCAGCCTGTGGGTGTAGAGGAAGAGGATGTAGAGGCATTATTGCATTTTGAAGGAGTTGTAAACTCTGTTTCTTTCGGAAGGTATCACTGTTTAATATTATTCAACATTTTAAATGAAGGTAGAGATGCATTGTCATTTTTGAATGTCTGTCTTTGGTTTTCTCTGACTTTTTGTGTGTATCAAACTTTAACCTTATGCATCTTTTTTTCAAGTTAATAACATTCAAATACAATCTGATAGTTTACCTTTCAATAGGCCAGAAGTTATCAAGATTTATCTCCTGTTTGCAATACTGGAGGTCCAAATGCTCATATTCCTTCATTGTTCAACCAATTTTAAATTTTTATTGAAGAAGGAATCATTATTTTTCTAAAATATTTAATTTTTTCGAAGCCTCCATTATTTAAAAAGTTTGAAAAAAATTTAAACCAAGCATTTCTGTTTTATCCCCTTAAACTTGGCAAGACAAAGCCTGAAAGAGGGAAAATCTCATACTAAATTTTCCTCCTATAGATAGTTTTTGATTGACCTTAATTTAACATGAGTTACTTACCGTTGGCCGCTATACTGGAGGTCGAAATTCTCGTTTCCAACCAATTTTAAATTTTAATATTTGCTATTTTTAATTAGGCATCATTATTTTTATGAAGTATATATATTTATCGATGCCTTCTTCATTAAAAAAAATGAAAACAGATTTTCCCTCAAATATTTCTGCTATAATATTTTCTTTAATTTTTTAAAACAAAGAAGTTAACTTATCGAGTTAACCTCCAATTTGGCAGCCAAAGGGAGGTAACTTTTGTTAATATGACGCGCTTCGGGAACTATCTCTAGCATGCATGATAACAAAATAATATAAAATAACTGCCTCTTTATCAATGGGATATTTTAATAAATATTTTAAGTACCTTTTTGAAGCGTCCAAAGGAAAGAAAATGTCCGTTCCGGATGTTGAATGAATCAGAATTAGTGAGATCCCGATCCCGATGAGAAAACTTAGTAATGTTTCTTAAAGGGATATAACCTTTATATGCTGTATAAAATGCCATGTACACGCAACAATAAGGGGGATAACTAGCAGATAGTGTTTATTTTTTGTCAATGGCATTGTTATTCTTATTATAGGGACAAAACATATTCTATCATGTCATATATGATTTCATACAATTTTTTTTCCCAAGTAAACTTGCAGAAGTGGGAAAAGATATGCTTACAGTTTCTAACGCCAACCTGGATGCTGTATAAAATGCCATGTACACGCAACAATAAGGGGGATAACTAGCAGATAGTGTTTATTTTTTGTCAATGGCATTGTTATTCTTATTATAGGGACAAACCATATTCTATCATGTCATATATGATTACATACAATTTTTTTTCCCAGCAAACTTGTAGAAGTGGGAAAAGATTTGCTAACAGTTTCTAACGCCAACCTGGAAGAGTTATACCCCCACAAAGTATTCAGTGCTGGACTATCCATTAGGGGCAAGAAGAGGGGAAATGACATCGTAGAAATGTATGTATTCTTATATCAGTTACATATGAAACAGGTATCGAAGTAATAAGTGAAGCATATATAGTTTATATTGAATGTGTCGAGTCAGTTGACAGGTTCATACGAATTGGTATATAAATAGCCAAGGGGTTATAGTATTACCAAGTGACATTTGTTTAGCCAAGTGGCAATTGGCGTTGGTATAGCCAAGTTGCAATCGGCATTGGTATAGGCAAGTGGCGTTCGTATAGCCAAGTGGCAGGGGTTTCTGTACATATTGTTAATCATACACTAGGCAAGTGTCCTTTATACTTGTATATATTGCTTCAACTTGACACTAGGCAAGTCTCGTCCGTATTTGTATATATTTCTGCATTCCATATTGTCCTTATAAGACTTGGGCATAACGAAGTAGATCGCTCGGGTCCCGCACGTTACACGAACGACAGAGGAAAGGCTGATCGGCAAGTAAACACCCTCCCTGCTTTGATTTTACGAAGACATTGTTTAAGTATATTACCATACCTTATTCATAAGCTTTATTCCCACATGAACCACACATGATATTCATTCTAAAGCATACGATTTATTTTGTTTGTTTTCATTTCCCACATGAATCACACATGATATTCATTCTAAAGCATGCGATTTATTTTGTTTGTTTTCATGAATTCTCGTTACGTTTCACTTTCACTCTGCTACTACATGATCAACACGTATGACGTCACGGGTTTGGTATTTCACCTCTGTGATAACTACAGAGACCCAGAATCGACAAAATTCTGTTTGTATTATGTCTCTGCATAATTTGATTAATTTTTACGACCTCAAATCAATCTTAAATATCTATTATAAGAAATTGTTATCTCTAAACTTCACTTCATATAGCATACTATGACATATCATATAGGCAAGTAGAATATTTGGTTGTAACCTTAACCTACCAGCGCTTGGACACACAGTTGGAAAAAGGATCCTTGGATACTCAAGTGGTAGAAGGAACCTTGGACACTCAAGTGGTAGATGAATCCTTGGACACTCAAGTGGTAGTTGAAACCTTGGATACTCAAGTGGTAGAGGGAACCTTGGACACTCAAGTGGTAGAGGGAACCTTGGATACTCAAGTGGTAGAAGAAACCTTGGACACTCAAGTGGTAGAAGGAACCTTGGACACTCAAGTGGTAGAAGAAACCTTGGACACCCAAGTGGTAGATGAAACCTTGGATACTCAAGTGGTAGAAGGAACCTTGGACACTCAAGTGGTAGAGGGAACCTTGGATACTCAAGTGGTAGATGAAACCTTTGCCATTCAGGTGGTAGGTGGAACCTTGGACACTCCAGTGGTAGATGAAATCTTAAATACTCAGGTGGTAGAAGGAACCATGGACACTTCGGTGGTGAAAGGAAGCTTGGACACTCAGGTGGTAGAAGGAACCTTGGATACACAGGTGGTAAAAGGAACCTTGGCCACTCAGGTGGTAGAAGGAACCTTGGACACTCAATTGGTAGATGAAACCTTTGCCATTCAGGTGGTAGGTGGAACCTTGGACACTCCAGTGGTAGATGAAATCTTAAATACTCAGGTGGTAGAAGGAACCATGGACACTTCGGTGGTAAAAGGAACCTTGGACACTCTGGCTTTGTGCCCATCAAACAATTCTCAGACAAAATAAGTTCTCAAATCAACTCAATTTTTTAATTTTTTTTTTTTGTTTCTCAGTTTTGAGCAAAACTACTTACCATGAAAAGATTCTCAGACAAATTTTTTAAATTAAGAAAAAGTTTAATCAGTAACATACTTAAGTCTTCAGAATTATCTCAACAAAACTGAACATGGCTGCTGTTCCTAAACGTCTGCAACGCAATTATCGTTATGCAAGGGCACTATCTGCTCAAAGGGTTTTTAGAGACAGGACGGACCCTTTGTCTTATTCTGACGAGGAACTCCTCGAAAGATATCGCTTTAGGAGACCTACTATATTGTTTATTCACGATGTATCGTATTCCACCCAAAGATACAGGGAAAGGACGAGGAAACTGGAAGAACCCACAGGAAGTAAACAGTACCCGCATCGTTATTCTTTACAAATCTATCGTGTGCTATCGTGCGTGTATCCTATCGTATCGTGTTTTCCGTTTATCAGGTTTTCTGTTTCCTATCGTGTTTTGCGTTTATCGTGTAGATCGTTTATCAGGTTCTATCATATATCGTGTTTTGCGTTTATCGTGCATATTCGGAAACCCTCGCTTTTTATCGAAGTATACGAGAAAAAGTGGTGGAATTCTGTGCAGTAAGTGCAAGAAAGCAAACATACACCTGTATTGCGTTTGCTGAATTTGTTATTTAAATTCAAAAACGTTTGAAACACAAATATCATATCAATTAATATGAACTATTTATTTAGACAATAAAATAAGAAATATAATATTTTCAGGTTTAAATTTAGATATTTTCCTTTAAAAAATATTGAGCAATGTAAAGTAAATCCCTGTTCACTATAACATTCGTTAAAAATCCTTTCTATAATATAAGTACTTAAAAACTAATAATAAATACCTTTCAGGAACTATGGGTAAAAGAAGTCTACCTGATTTATTTAAAATGCGATTGTTTTTTCTATAACCTTTCCCAAGGATATGATAAATTAATCCATAAAATATTAAGTGACGCTTTTAACAGTAATGAGAAGCTTCTTACAGTGATGTGAAGCTAACTCTTGTGATTTTAGCATTTGTGCGCATTCTCAGCAGTGACATGATTTGTTAACAATGGTGTCCATTTGATTATAATACCCATTCTCGAGAAATGTCATTGTGTTTCTTCATTTTTCTTATAGAAGTGACATATATTCGGAGGTATTATGATATAACACTAGCAGTGATACACTTGCATTTTTAGCAGCGTTACCATTGTGGTTCTATCTGAGGATTCCAGTGATTTTTTTTTCTATTCCTCTTGGGAGAATGGATTGATAGAGGTGCCTGGCTGACGGTGGCAGTACCTTTGCAGTTCTTTTGACCGGTAAGTGGAATTGTATAAATTTAACGCTGATTCAACACTGATTCGCAGTGATACCCATACTCGAGAAATATGACCATGTTTCCTAAACTTGTTCTTTGGGTGTTACGTAATCTGTGATGTTGTGATATGAAACTTGCATTTTTGGCAGTGATGTGACACTTGCAATGTTAACAGTAATAGCATTGTGTTTCTAGTTCCTTTCAGATACTCCTATTTTCTACATTGAGAAAGTATGGACAAAGACGTCTGGCTGAGGGTGGTAGAACAGTTGCAGTCTTTTTGACTGAGAAGTGAAATTGTATAAATTTAACACTGATTCAACTGATTTGCAGTGATACCCATAAATGTGACCATGTTTCCTTCATTTCACAGTAATTTAATATATCTAAAAACTTAGTTTTGTTTAAAATTGCATGCTTTTATTTTTTATTTACATTAAATTATTATAAACTATGGTTTTTAATCTTAAAACATTTTCAAAGTTGCATGAGTAGGGTATTATACTATTTAAGGAAGACCCATACTTTTAAGGATCCGGTTTTAATTTTACACATCGACAGAAAATTATATATATATGTGTATATGTATACTGAATAAGCTTTCTTGTATAAGGGGACGACCATCATATTCATTCAGGGGGAGGGGGGTCTGGCAGATTTTGGAAATAAATAATCTGTCCTTGAAAATGTGGAAAATAAATAATCTGACCTTGACTTCTCATAATTAAATACCTTTTTTATTTACGTGTAATTTAATTTCAAAAGTCTTCAATTCAAATTATTTTGGCTTGCTTCGATCGCCAAATAGTATTTATAATCAGATTACCAGGCTGGATACTTAAGTCAGTTTATGAACATGACAATGTGCACTTAGTAGGTGTGATGAATAACTTTAAATACAAACCGATTCTAATACACCACAAATGATAAATTTTCTTGTCGAATAATTATACTTTCTGGATAAATTAATACAAAATATACACTGGCGGATTGAAGGTAGACAAAAATGTGTAGGACCCCAAGCCCTCCCCTAAAATTTCAAAGTATAATACGAATAATAATAATGCCATACATGTACTTTGTACAAATTTTACTAATTTTGTGCCTAGTTTTACTCTTAATATACTCAAAAACCCAAGAGCTTCAGGGGGCGTGCCCCCTGGGCCCTTTTCATCCAAAGTATGATATGACAATGTCATACTTTGGTACACATCTAATCAATTCCTACAAACGATCTACTTATATACATATTGAAAACCCAAGAGTTTAAGGTGGGTTTGCTCCCTGAACTAACTTCATTCAAAGTACGGTATGACCAGTATTTATTATATCATACTTAGGATCCCTAATACATGTAACCAATACCACAATAATAGTGTCTGGTTTTACTCTTAAAAAACACAAAACCCCAAGAGCATCCGGTGAGGGGGGGGGGTACTCCCTTGGCCTCCACAAGGGCTTCGCTTAGGACCCACTAGGCAGCCCCAGACCTCTTGTCTTAACAAAGTTATACCTGTCCCCTCCCCAAATCATGTATCCGAATATGGTATGTTAATGATTAGTCGTATAAAATCAATTGATCAAGGTACGGTAAGACGGTAAGAAGAAAATTTAAAAAACTGTCCTTGATAATCTTGAAAATAAATAATCTGTCCATGATAATCTTGAAAATAAATAATCCGTCTCGAAAAAAAAAATTGCCAGGTACCGCCAACCTCAGGATCAAATGGTCGTCCCCTAATTCATAGATAGGTGATACTGAAATCTGAGACACTTAAGAAAGATGAGATGGAAAATGACAACGTAGATGCAACACACTTACTTGATGCCACTGGAGATGATGCAACACAGGCGTGAACAAAAATAGGCCTAGGAGACAATGCCCTTTTGTGATACTTTTTCGTCAGGGTTGAGTGATCATATTGCGAGATGTCGTAAAACTGAGGAACGTGTCATAAATGCATTTTCACTTACAAAAGTAATAAATAATAAAAGAATTCAATAAATTCAAAAAGGAGGGAATTCGAAAGGCAAAAGCTTCTGTCCTTTCACAGAAAAATCCCGATTTTACTGATCTTTTACATGAAATAAAGGCTTTTAAAAGTGAAGAATCGGTAATGCGTTCTCTCTGCAAAGGTTTTTATAGAACTTGGGAAAAGATGTGTTGTAGCAGAAGAAACAACTGAATACCCATCGTCATGCAGTGTGAGACTTCTGAAACCGGATTCAGGTTATTCTGACAATTATAGACAGGAGATATTGGAATGTTTTCATGATTTTCATAAATGATTTCACTGAAGTTGGAAAACTTTTCAGAGAAGATGACTGGATAAAAAGGTATGGATTTCTTAAATTTCAAAATCCATTGCGTGCAGAGAAGAGGGAAAAATACGAAGATCACTTATGTCTAATCTTAGACGACTTGCACAT
>PRKT01002084.1:17704-35091 GCA_003671525.1 Saccostrea glomerata | reverse complement strand
ACTTTCACCTATTACTACGCTGCAATTCACTGACAATCTTAAAACTTAATTGCTGTTTTACTGCTTTAGTGTTATTGGGGTAGATACGTGTGTGCAATGTGTTAAATTTACTTTCTTAGCGTCGAAATAAAGTATAGGCGATAAGACGTTGTTTAATTTAATATTTAATTTCATTAAAGCTATCACAACTATTTGAAAGATCAGTCCAAAGGGTAGGCACGAATATTTACTCGTGGTGTTTGGCGCCAGATAATGAATAGTGGCCCGCCTTTTATGATTCTTAGACAGGTGTACTGTTGCAGGTGTACTGTATACATAACTATATTTAGAGCAGTATTCAAGATTTATTAGTTTTTCAAAAACTTAACCACTGTGTTTCCCATGCATACTTGAGTCATATTTAACTAATAAAACAGACAGAAATAACAAAACCTTTTTTAAACAAGATCGTCTAATGGAGTTTATATTAACATTCTTTTCTCAAAGATATTAAAAAATTGAACATTGAACATAAATGAAATCTGATTCCTTGACCGTCGTATGGCGAGACATGTCTTTCATCGAACCATTTCTGCCTTTTCATGAAGGTGTAAAGAATCGGGTTAGTTCACTTTGGGGATAAACGGGTAATTAAATAAAAGTAAAAAATGATTACCATTTCACTTCTTTTGTGTTACTTACCTATATAAGATATAGAATATGTACAATCTGTTAAATATATATTCTAAACCTCGAAATTAAGGCTTAAAGAATGTTCCTTTTTCTTTATTCTATTGAAGCTATGACACCTATTTAACGAAACATTCCAAAGAAAAGGTGCGCAGATTAACTGGTGGCGTTTGGCGCGAAATTATAAATTGTGGCGCGCCTTTCGTGATTCTTAGACAGATGTATTGTTGAAGAAGTATATTCAAGTACATTTAGAGCAGTGGACTCAAACGCGTAATTTAAGCGTGTTGGGAAAAAAGAGGAAAAAAGAGCGTTGGATGTTCACGCTAGCGACCTTGATTCAATCCCCTTTGTGTCCAAATTCTTTTGATAACTTTTTCGGCTCGATTTTAGGTTCTTTTCCTGAAACGGACGGAAAACCTCTCGTTGCTCGCAACGAGATCGTTTCTAGTTAAGGTCTTCCGTCTTCACGGAAGACCTTATAGTGATTCTATTGTTTCTTATTATTATTATTAAGGTCTTCCGTCTTCACGGAAGACCTTATAGCGATTCTATTGTTTCTTAGTATTATTATTATTATTATTATTATTATTATTATTATTTTTCCGTACGTCAAATTTTGTGCACGCGATTTCTCAAAGATTACTAGATGGATTTTCATGAAATTTACAGGAATAATGTGTTGTTATCTGAAGTTATTTTTTCCGAGAGATTTTTTGAAAACTCGCTTCCGGTGCCAAGTTACGGCACTTTTTCTGAAATTAAAATGACCTTTTGTCCACGATTAAACTCAAAAACGGTAAAAGATATCAACATGAAACTTTCAGGGATTATCAATCGTGATATTTACTTTCCAGCACGCAACAATTTGTTCGTCGTCAGTACTTCCTGTTGTAAGGAGATGCAAAGATAAAAAAACGAATTTTCTAACTTTTTTGATTTTCAATATTTTTCATTTGTTTTTGGAATGCTAATAGACACTCTTTCAATAGAGCTTAAAATATAACTTGTTTGAATATTGGTTAATCAGAACTCTATTTATTAATATTTGAAAATCTGAAGCGGACCCAAGATGGCGGCTGTCTCTGTCAACTCCGCCATTTCGCGAGTAGGGCTTTATTGAGGCAGCTGAGCGTTTGACTAAATGATACATGAAAAGTAAAAAAAACTACATTGACTTTCACCTATCAGTACGCTGAAATATAATTCCCGTTTTACTGCTTTAGTGTAATTGGGCTAGATACGTGTGTGCAATGTGTTAAATTTACTTTCTTAGCGTCGAAATAAAATAAAGGCGATAAGAAGTTGTTTAATTTAATATATAATTTCTACCTTTTCATGAAGGTGTAAAGAATCGGGTTAGTTGATTTTGGTGATAAAAGGGTAAATAAAAAAAAGTTAAAAATAATTACCATTTCACTTCTTTTGTGTTACTTACCTATATAAGATATAGAATATGTACAATCTGTTAAATATATTTTCTAAACCTCGAAATTAAGGCTTAAAGAACGTTCCTTTTTCTTTATTCTATTGAAGCTATCACACCTTTTTTTATGAAACATTCTAAAGAAAAGACGCGCATTTTAACTTGTAGTGTTTGGCGCGAAATTATAAATTGTGGCGCGCCTTTAGTGATTCTTAGACATATGTATTGTTGAAGAAGTATATTTAAGTACATTTAGAGCAGTGGACTCAAACGCGTAATTTAAGCATGTTGGGAATAAAGAGGAAAACAGGGCGTTGGATTTTCACGCTGGCGACCTGGGTTCAATCCCCTTTGTGACCAAATTTTTTTTATTACTTTTTCAGCTCGATTTTAGGTTCTTTTCCTGAAACGGACGGAAGACCTTTCGTTGCTCGCAACGAGATCGTTTCTAGTTATTATTATTATTCTTATTTTTCTGACTTTTTAATTTTGTGCACGCGATTTCTCGAAAACTACTGGATGAAATTACATGAAATTTTCAGAACAGATGTGTTGTAACATGAATTTTTAATATCTGAGCGAAAATTTGAAAACTCACTTCCGGTGCCAAGTTACGGACAATTTCCTGAAATAAAAATGACATTTTGTCCACGATATAACTTTAAAACGGTAAGAGATATCAAAGTGAAACTTTCAGGGATTATGGATCGTGTTAGTTACAAGCCAGGACGTGACCTTTCGTTCGTCGTCAATACTTCCTGTCGTAAGGATTTGCAAATTGAAAAATACATATTTTTCAACTCTTTTGTTTTCCAATATTTTTCATTCATTTTGGGAATATTAATAGTGACTCTTCTATAGATGCTTACTATATAATTTGTTTGAACATTGGTTAATCTGAACTTTAGATATTAATATTTAAAAATCTGAAGCGGGCCCAAGATGGCGGCTGTCTCTGTCAACTCCGCCATTTCGCGAGTAGGGGCATATGGAGTCAGTAGAGCGTTTGTCTAAATGATACATGGAAAGTAAAAAAACTACGTGGACTTTCACCTATTAGTTCGCTGCAATTCAGTGATGTGAGCGTGTTGGGAATAAAGAGGAAAAAAGCGCGTCGGATTTTCACGCTGGCGACCTGGGTTCAATCCCCTTTGTGACCAAATTTTTTATCACTTTTTCAGCTCGATTTTAGGTTCTTTTCCTGAAACGGACGGAAGACCTCTCGTTGCGAGCAACGAGATCGTTTTTAGTTATTATTCTTATTCTTATTTTTTTTACTTTCTAATGTTGGGCACGCGATTTCTCGAAGAATACTGCCTGAAATTACATGAACTTTTCAGAACAAATGTGTTGTAACATGAATTTATTATATCCGAGAGATTTTTTGGAAAGTCACTTTTGGTGCCAAGTTATGGACAATTTCCTGAAATTAAAATGACATTTTGTCCACGATATTACTTTAAAAGGGTAAGAGATATCAACGTGAAACTTTCAGGGATTATTCATCGTGATAGATACTAGCCAGGACGCGACCTTTCGTTCGTCCTCAATACTTCCTGTCGTTAGGAAAAAAAACGTATTTTCTAACTTTTTTGTTTTCCAATATTTTTCATTCATTTTGGGAATATTAATAGTGACTCTTCTATAGATGCTTACTATATATAATTTGTTTGAACATTGGTTAATCTGAAGTATAGATATTAATATTTGAAAATCTCAAGCGGACCCAAGATGGCGGCTGTCTCTGTCAACTCCGCCATTTCGCGAGTAGGGGCTTATGGAGTCAGTTGAGCGTTTGACTAAATGATACATGGAAAGTAAAAAAACTACGTGGACTTTCACCTATTAGTACGCTGCAATTCAGTGACAATCTTAAAACTTAATTTCCGTTTTACTGCTTGAGTGTAATTTGGCTAGATACGTGTGTGTAATGTGTTTTTACTTTCTTAACGTCGAAATAAAATAAAAGCGATAAGAAGTACTGTTGTTTGATTTAATATTTCATTTCATTAAAGCTATCACAACTATTTGATAGACCAGTCCAAAGGATAGGCACGAATATTTACTATTTACTCGTGGTGTTTGTTGCCAAATTATGAATAGTGGCCCGCCTTTTATGATTCTTAGACAGATGTACTGTTGCAGGCGTACTGTATACATAACTATATTTAGAGCAGTATTTAAAATTTATTCGTTTTTCACAAAAGTAACCACTGTGTTTCCCGTGCACAATTGAGTCATATTAAAGTAATACAAAAGACAGAAATAAGAAAACCTTTTTTTAAATACGATCGTCTAATGGAGTTTATATTAACATTCTTTTCTCAAAAGTATTCAAAGTTGAACATTGAACATTGAACATAAATGAAATCTGATTCCTTGACCGTTGAAGGGCGAGACATGTCTTTCATCGAACCATTTCTACCTAATCATGAAGGTGTAAAGAATTGGGTTTGTTCACTTTGGGGATAAACGGGTAATTAAAAATAAGTTAAAAATGATTACCGTTTCACTTCTTTTGTGTTGCTTACCTATATAAGATATAAAATATGTACAATCTGTTAAATATATTTTCTTAACCTCAAAATTTAGGCTTAAAGAACGTTCCTTTTTCTTTATTCTATTAAAGCTATCACACCTATTTAATGAAATATTCCAAAGAAAAGGCGCGTATATTAACTTGTGGCATTTGGCGCAAATATAGTGGCGTCCCTTCGTGATTCTTAGACAGTTGAAGAAGTATATTCAAGTACATTTGGAGCAGTGGACTCAAACGCGTGATTTGAGCATGTTGGGAATAACGAGGAAACATGGGTCGGATTTTCACGCTGGCGACCTGGGTTCAATCCCCTTTGTGACCAAATTTTTATCACTTTTTTCAGCTCAAGTTTAGGTTCTTTTCTTGAAACGGACGGAAGACCTCTCGTTGCTCGCAACGAGATCGTTTCTAGTTCTTTTTATTATTTTTTTTCAAAATTTTGTGCATGCGATTTCTCGAAGACTACTGAATGGAATGACATAAAATTTTCAGAAAAGAGGTGTCGTAATATGAACTTGATCTGTCTGAGCGATTTTTTGTGAAAATTCTAATATGGTGCCAAGTTATGGGACATTTCCTGATTTTCAAATGACATTTTGTCTGTGGTTAATCTCAAGAACGGTAAAAGATATCAATGTGAAACTTTCAGGGATTATAGACCGTGATAGATACCAACAAGGACGCGACCGATTGTTCGTCGTCAACACTTCCTGTCGTTAGGACATGCTAATTAAAAAAGCGTATTTTCTAACTTTTTTGTTTACCAATATTTTTCATTTATTTTTGGATTGTTAATGGAAACCCTTTTACTGATGCTTACTATAAAAGTTGTTTGAATATTGGGAAATCTGAACTTGAGATATTAATATATGAAAATCTAAAGCGGACCCAAGATGGCGGCTGTCTCTGTCAACTTCGCCATTTCGCGAGAAGGGGTTTATGGGGGCATCTGAGCGTTTGGTTAAACCATTCTGACATAAGAATACATGAAATATTAAAAACTACTTGGACTTTCACGTTAACGTTGTGGTTCGTTGCAATTCAGTATCAATCTCAAAACTTAATTTCCGTTTCACTGCTTTAGTGTAACTGGGCTGGGTACGATATGTAATGTGTACAGTGTGTTAAATAAACTTTATTAACGTTGAAATAAAATAAAGGCGATAAAATCGGTTTATTTATTTACTATCATTGAAACTATCACACCTATTTAATAGATCAGTCCAAAGAAAAAAACTCAAATATTTACTCGTGGCGCAAAATTATCAATTGTGGTCCGCCTTTTATAATGCTTAGACAAGTAAACTGTTGCAAAAGTATACAAAAATATATTTAGAGCAGTATTCACAATAGCTTAATGGTTTGCGCATTGGGGATAAAAGAGAAAAAAAAAGCGCATTCACGTTGGTGATCTGGGTTCAATCCTCCTTGTGAAAAAAAATTTCAAAACACTTTTCAGATCGATTTTACAAGTTCTTTTTTTCCTGAATCGGGCGGAAGACCTCTCGTTGCTCGCAACGAGATCGTATTTAGTTATTGTACTTTTTCTTGTTATTCTTGTTATTATTTTTTTTACTTTCTTATTTTGTGTGCGCGATTTCTCGAAGACACTGGACGGAATTACATGAAATTATTAGAGAAGATGTGTCATAACATAAACTTGATCTATCTTAGCGATTTTTTGAAAATATCTATCTGGTGCCAAGTTACGGGACATTTCCTGAAATTTAAATGACATTTTGTCCACGATTAAACTCAAAAACGGTAAAAGATATCAACATAAAACTTTCAGGGATTATAGATCGTGATATATACTATCCAGGACGCGACCTTTCCTTCGTCGTCGGTTCTTCCTGTTGTTTAGAGAAACGAATTTAAAAATCGTATTTTCTAACTTTTTTGTCTTTAAATATCTTTAATTTATTTTTGGAATGCTAATAGAGACCCTTGTACTGATGATTACTGTATTATTTGTTTCAACATTGATAAATCTAAACTCTGGATATTAACAATTAAAAATCTAAAGCGGGACTAAAATGGAGGCTGTCTCTGTCAACTCCGCCATTTCGCGAGTAGAGGTCTATGGAGGCAGCTGAGTGTCTGATTAAACCATTTTGACATAAGGATACATTAAATGTAAAAAAAAAACTACTTGGACTTTCACGTAGTAGTACATTGTAATTACGTGTCTAACCTAAAACATTAATTTCCATTTCACTGCTTTAGCGTAACTAGGCTAGATACAATATGTAATGTGTACAATGTGTTAAATATACATGTACATGTACGTTTTTAACGAAGTAAAATAATGGCGAAAAGAACTTTTTATGTATTTAATTTCATTGAAGCTATCACACCTATTAAATAGATCAGTCCAAAGAAAATGCGCAATTATTTACTCGTGGCATTTGGCCCGATATAATGAATAATGACCCACCTTTTATAATTCTTAGACAGGTGTACTGTTGCAAAAGTATACATAAGTTAATTTAGAGCAGTACTCACAATAGCTTAATGGTTTGCGCGTTGAGGATAAAAGCAAAAAAAATTGCATTGACGTTGGCGACCTGGGTTCAGTCCTCCTTGTCACCAAAATTTTGAATCACTTCTCAGCTTTTCATTTTACGTGAGTTTTTTTTTCATGAATTGGACGGATGACCTCTCGTTGCTCGCAACGAGATCGAATCTGGTTATTATTATTTTTCCGTACATCTAATTTTTTGCATGCGATTTCTCAAAAACTACTTAATGGATTTTTAAGAAATTTTTTGAAACAATGTGTTTTTATCTGAAGTTATTTTATCCGAGAGATTTTTTGAAGATTCGCTTCCGGTGCCAAGTTACGGGACATTTCCTGATTTTAAAATGACATTTTGTCCACGGATTATCTAAAGAACAGAAAAAGATATCAAAATGAAACTTTCAGGGATGATAGATCATCGAAATTACTATCCAGGACGCAACTTTTTGTTCATCGTCAATACTTCCTGTTGTTACCAGATGCGAATTAAAAAAGTCGATTTTTTAAACTTTTTTTGTTTTTCAATATTTTAAAGTATTTTTAGCATGGGTAATTTTTCCAATGATGCTTACTATATAATCTGTTTGAATATTAACAAATCCAAAGTCTAGATATTAACATTCAAAAATCTGAAGCTGGTCCAAAATGTCGGCTGACTCCGCCATTTCGCGAGTAGGGGTTTGTGGAGGCAACTGAGCGTTTGATTTAACGATTCTGACATAAGGATACATGAAAAGTAAAAAGCTACTTTGACTCTTACGTAGTAGTACGTTGCAATTAAGTGTCAATCTTAAAACTTAATTTCCGTTTCACTGCTTTAGTATAACTGGGCTAGATACGATATGTAATATGTATAATGTGTTACATATACTTTCTTAACGTCAAAATAAAATAAAGGCTCTAAAAATGTTTTTTTTAAATTTAATTGAAGCTATCATACCTATTTAATAGATCAGTCCAAAAAAAAGGCATGAATATTTACTCATGGTGTTTCGCGCGATATTATGAATGCTTTTAATAATTCTTATACAAGTGAACTCTTGCAAAAGTATACACAAGTATATTTAGAGCAGTACTCCCAAAAGCTTTTAATGGTTAGCACGTTTTAAGACAAGTTATAGCATAAAAAAATCAATTTGCAAAAAATCCTATCATTTAATATTAGAAAATTTACGTCGAAGTTCAAGGTCGTCATTGTATTGATTAACTGTAAAAATATCGATTGGTGAAGCTGAGCTCAATTTGCACGGGGCAAAGTTAAACGAGTCATGATCATGAGAAAAACGTGTCATGTTTACATTTCTCGAGTACGGGAAATACCCTTCTATGACGTCACATATTTGCGAAATAAGCTAAGTTAGACATAACTACAATATCTGTCAATAACCATGTAAAAATATTTTTTGTGTTCTGTAATTCATAAAATATCCCACCATGTACTGATCATGACCCGTTTTTATGATATTATACTACCCATGTTTTACCTTGTATAATCTTACTGTACTAAGATCCACTATGACGTCAGCGACTAGTTGGACGCGCAGTGTAGGGAAACTGAAGAGTGGATCAATCTTTTCCGTAATTTGAAACTATTTGCAAAAAAAGTTTGAATGTTTTTAGTTATTTTTATACAAGATAGTGAACTCAAACAAACAGTATTTTTTTTTTTACAAATACTGTGTTTTTAATTTGTTTTTTACATATTTTATCAGAGATTATGACGTAAATTAACTGAGTCACGTGACCATACATCCTTCATCCCCTTAAATGGCGAAATCAAACTAAAGTCGATAGATTGCTGGATTTATAAATTCCTTTATTATTCATATTTAAGTAGCGGTCTCCGTAAGAATCATGCAAAATTCAATATAGGTGGCATACTCATAATTAAAAATTAATTTAAAAAGTAACTAATTTTAATCAAAAGGGTGCTCCAAATTCATTGAAACCAAATATACCTTTTGTTTTTGTTTATTTACATAAAATTTGGACTGTTTATTACATGGGTAGAAATATCAGATTTCCTATGTAATCTATGCAAATTAAAAATTTTAAAATATTCTATTACCAGTTAAACTCATATGTTTGGTATTAAAAATCTTTATATTTGTGGTTTTATGTGTTTTATTATCAAAAAGGATTTTTTGGAAACCAATGCATCTCTTTGTAAAGAAGGGTAATAAAACCGTGTAAGTTTATCCCAAATTACCCCCCTTTGTGGAACTCTTCAGCGTTGAAGTTACAATAGCAGCAGAAACAATATGGCAAACGAAGATCCTAACTCAGGACTGACACGCATAATTCTGCAGTCTTTCCTTGTTCACCGACATTCCATGCCAATATTCAAAGGATAGCGCATAGTTATTCCACTTCAAAGATTGTAATATATCAGTTTCTGGTCATTTGAGGTTTCTGAATATTTCTTGTGATGAGAAGTACACCACAGAAGGACTGTTGATTTGTGTGCGAGTTGGTATTTTCTATCTCATTCCATATTAACCGTCTGTCCCTATTACTGCAGCTCTTTGGGATTAAATTGGGAGAGAAAAACATTCCGTGTCTGCGCGGGGCACACAGGAAAGTGCAAAGCTGATAGGCCTATCTCACTGAGAACAAGATATGCTTTAGTTTCTTAACGAGGGATTTTTCTGCATATAGGAACAGGTAAGTTTGCACTTCCCCCCCCCCCCCCCCCCATAATTTTATGCACTAGTTATGGAGTTTATTGTTATACTTATTCCTGTGATTGATACCTAAGTAATTTTTTTTTAAATTTAAATCCTAATAAAATAAATTTTATTTAATAAATTTATGATAGGTTCATCATGTCAATGAATTTACAATTGTTTATTTTAGCAATTTGCAAAGCATGCAGATCACAAATCTCTAAGGACTTGGAGACTTTTCCAGAAATTGTATGTTTTTTTCTTATTTATTTATTTTTTTTTACTTTTTCAGATTACATGTTTTTTGATCATACACAGCAACACAAAACATATTCACATCATTAGAAAACCAATAATTCTGTATTGCATCCTTTTAACATTTTGATTTAAATATTTATAATTTACACAACAGTAACTGTTATTTACATTTCAATATCTAAAACAAATGTAAACTGTCAGGGGTGAGACTGAATCTGTCATTCTTCTAACTACATAATCAACCTATTTTTAGTATTTTTGTAAATTTGACTTAATTTAAACAGTTTTTATCATATTTCCATTCCAAAGTAAGTTTTTCTAACCATTTACTATGTATAGTAATAATAAGATAAAGTAAACTATCCTGACATGGACCAACGTGTAGAGAAATATCTTCATAAACAACTGAAACCAAAATGAATTAGTGTGTTGTAAAACTAATGAGATAATTAAGTGCACCCAGAACTAACAAAAACATATGAAATAATTAAATGATGAATTTAAGTCATTCTTAAAAGTCATGTTTATGACTAGAAATCATCATTTAAAAAAAAGATGATTTTCAGTCTCACCTATGACTGGTAAACATGAATCAATGAATTTTCAATTGATGCAGATTTTAATATTTAACAGCCTATTAACATATCTTTTTTCATCATAAAGGTTGATGTGTTTTCGAATGATACTTGCTGCTTTGAACACCCTTTGAAGGATGGGGTATGTAATTTTATATTTATCTTCTTCCCCCATCCAAAATAAATTCTATTTACATTAATACTAGTATTTATACTTTTACTCATTTAGTGTTTAATTTTTTCTTTCAGGTAGACCTAACTGATGAAATGTCTGATTTAAATCAGGTTTGTATGCCATTGACACATAATTTGTAATTAAGTAATTGAAAACAAGAACAATAATTGCTGTTTTTCTTATGCCCCACCATAAATATGGCTGGACATAGTGTGTTTGTCTTGTCTGTCTTCTGTCTTTCTGCCTGTCCTTCCATCAACTTTCAAGATATGTACTAATTAAGTTATTGAAAACAAGAAAAAAAAATTTTGCCCAGTCATGAATATGGCAGAGGCATATACTGATAAAGTGTTTGTTCTGTCCATCTTTTTAGCTCACCTGAGCCGAAGCCTCAAGTGAACTTTTCTGATCACATTTTGTCCGGCGTCCGTCTGTCTGTCCGTCTGTCTGTCTGTCTGTAAACTTTTCACATTTTCGACTTCTTCTCAAGAACCACTGGGCCAATTTCAACCAAACTTGCCACAAAGAATCCTTGGGTGAAGGGGATTCAAGTTTGTTCAAATGAGAGGCCACGCTCTTATTCAAGGGGAGATAATTGGGAATTAATGAAAATTTGGTGGCATGTTTTAAAAATCTTCTTCTTAAGAACCACTGTGCCAGGAAAGATGAAACTTATGGGGTAACATCCTCAGGTAGTGTAGATTCAAGTTTGTTCAAATCATGACCCCCGGGGGTAAGGCGGGGCCAAAATGGCCGACCAAAGTTTTACATAGAAATATATTGGAAAATTCTTTAAAAATCTTCTTCTCAAGAACCACTGTGCCAGGAAAGATAAAACTTATAAGGTAACTCCCTCAGGTAGTGTAGATTCAAGTTTGTTCAAATCATGACCCCCGGGGATAGGGCGGGGCCAAGATGGCCGACCAAAGTTTCACATAGAAATATACAGAAAAATTCTTTAAACATCTTCTTCTCAAGAATGACAGAGCCATAATTCATCTTATTTATATGGAAGCATCCTCAGGTAGTGAAGATTCAAATTTGTTCAAATCATGACCCCCGGGGGTAAGGCGGGGCCAAAATGGCCGACCAAAGTTTTTTTATAGAAATATATAGGAATATTCTTTAAATTTCTTCTTCTCAAGAATGGCAAAGGCATAATTCATCATATTTATATGGAAGCATCCTCGGGTGATCTAGATTCAAATTTGTTCAAATCATGACCCCAGGGGGTAGGGCGGGGCCAAAATGGCCGACCAAAGTTTCTCATAGAAATATATAGGAAAATTCTTTAAAAATCTTCTTCTCAAAAATGACAAAGCCATAATTCATCATATTTATATGGAAGCATCTTCAGGTAATGTAGATTCAAATTTGTTCAAATCATGACCCCAGGGGGTAGGACGGGGCCAAAATGGCCGACCAAAGTTTTGCGTAGAAATATATGGGAAAATTCTTTGAAGAATAGCAAATCCATGATTGATCATGGGATTACTTTTGGATTTTAACTTCAATAATAAACCAATTTCTACTTTTTCATAGCTACAGTACTCAGGTGAGCGATGTGGCCCATGGGCCTCTTGTTTGTCCTTCTGTCACACTGTGTTGATCTCAGTTTAAAGCTCAGTTGCATCAGCAATTTTACCTTGACTTTCCTTGAATTGAACTTGCCCTCACCTTTTTAAATAGTGTTTATCTAAGTTTTAGATAAACTATGAATGATATTCTCATCAAACTTCATATGGGAATACAATGTATATACCAATGTATGCTTTTCAATTATATCAAAATTTTTTTTTACCTCTTTTTCTTAAATTAGAGTTCATCAAAATTTTATATAAACCATTTAAGAAACTTTTATCAAACATATTATGCCACTACATATTAGTGAGAGCTGTTCAATGGCATTAAAAACTTTTTCCTGTGATCTTGACCTCCCTTCTCTTTAAATTATATGTTGCTTAGTTTTCCAGAGACAAATTCAGATATTTTTCTATTAGCATGCACTTATACATAATTTGGTGTGAACTTATCATCTTCATCCATTTTTTTTAGATTTCAATTTAAAAAAAAAAATGTTGAACAATTTTTTTAAAATTGAAATTTAAAAAAATTGGATGTAGATGATAAATATTATGACATAACAATTGAGATATTCATGCTCATCAATTGTAGCAGCTTGTTCATAAGAAAAAGAATAAATTACTAAATTTGTAAGGAATGTTAAAGACAAATAAATGGAAATGTAAATATTAATCAATATTAAAGAGGCATAATGCATTTTTTAAAAATTATACCATGTTCATGATGTTTGGAAATATTTTACAGTTCCCCCATGACTCGTGTACATGCAATGATTGCATAATGTCAGATGACAAGACAAAGAGAAGTAAAGACGTTGAACATATGATATGATAGTTTGAAATTTATTCAATTAAATTAATTAAGAGTTTTTAGCTCACCTGAGCCAAAGGCTCAAGTGAGCTTTTCTGATCAAAATTTGTCCATCGTCTGTCGTCGTCGTTGTTGTTGTAAACTTTTTACATTTTCATCTATTCTCAAGAACCAAGCCGATTTCAACCAAATTTGCCACAAAGTATCCTTGGGTGAAGGAGATTCAAGTTTGGTCAAATGAAGGGCCACGCCCTTTTCCAAGGGGAGATAATTATAAATTAGAGAAAAATTAATGGCATTTTTCAAAAAATCTTCTTCTTTAGAAAACTGGGCCAGGAAAGATGAAACTCATGTAGAATCATCCTCAGGTATTGTAGATTCAATTTTGTTCAAATCATGACCCCCGGGGGTAGGGTGGGGCCAAAATGACCGACTAAATTTTTACATAGGAATCATAGGAAAAATCTTTAAAAATCTTCTTCTCCAGAACCACTAGGCCAGGAAAGATTAAACTCATATGGAATCATCCTCAGGTAGTGTAGATTCAAGTTTGTTCAAATCATGTCACCTGGGGGTAGGGTGGGGCCAAAATGGCCGATCAAAGTTTAACATAGGAATATATAGGGAAGCCTTTTAAAATCCACTTTTCAAGTACTTCAAATCCATGCTTAGTGATATTTATATGGAATTATCCTCAGGTAGTGTTGATTCTAGTTTGTTCAAACCATGACCCCCTGGGAGGTTAAAATTCAAGCCCCCCCCCCCCCCCCCATCCCCAAACTCGGTAAACTTTCAGTTCTGATCTGATATGTGCTTTTTCTTAGCAAAATTGCTCAGGTGAGCGAAGTGGCCCCAGGGCTTATTGTTACATTTTCAACTTCTCTAGTCATTACGTTCATTTCCTGACTCCCAGGGGTAGGGTTGGGGCACAATATACGATCAAAGTTTTAACATAGGAAACAGAATAATGAAGAAGAACAGGACCTTTTTGACTCAGATGAGCATTGTGGTCCAAGGGCTCTTGTAAAGTAATTTTCATATTTTAAGTATTTCCATAAAACATTAATTGATATTTTTTGTCTCAGTTAACAAAGTTCTATTGTTATTAAGGCCCAGGCTCGGCTTAGCGGGCGCCCTATAGTGATCAGTCTGTCCATCCGTCTGAGATCTCGATATCTTGCCGGGAGCATATCTTCTCTCCCCTTGGCCCAGTCTGGCTCATACTTCACCCACAGAGTGCCTTTGGGTAACTGAAATGCAGTGACCTTGATTCATGTTTCTAGGTCAAAGGTCAAGGTTATAGCAGAAATTTATGAAAATCCTTGTCCGGAGCATATCTTTTGTCTCCTTGGACTAATCTGGCTTATACATCACCCACAGAGTGCCTTTTGGGTAATCGGTATGCAGTGACCTCAAACCATGTTTTTAGGTCAGAGGTCAAGGTCATAGTAGAATATCATGAAAAATCCTTGTCCAGAGCATATTTTCTCTGTCCTTGGCCCAATCTGGCTCCTACTTCATCCACAGATTGCCTTTGGGTAAACGGTTTGCAGTGACCTTGGTTGAAGTTTCTAGGTCATGGTCAGAATTAGCCTTTCTGTTTTAAATCTTTGTTTGGTGTATAATTATTTTCTCTTAATTCCAGTAAATTTACATAACTAGGGATACAAGATAACTTCGATATATATCTGTAAATATGATTTGTAATCCTTAAATATGTTTTCTTTTAACACAGCTGATTTTTTTTTATTTTAATTGTGATATAACTTTTAATTTGTAGGACAATGAATGTTATTGCCTACTTCACACTGCCTATAAAGGTTGAAGGCTCAATAAAACAAATAACATATGAGGACATTATCGGATGCCCAGATGGATGTTCAGACACATGTATATCAATTTAATTATTGGAATTACAGAGGATGTGTACAAATCCTGATAGTTTTCTTATATAGCCTTTTCTGAATGCAGAAAAGGGTCGAGACCACTAGATTTTTTTGACGTCAGCATATTATTGCATGTAATTTTTACATTTCACAGCAAGATTTTATTTTTAGTTCTCTTATCCAGACAGCAAATATGATTGAAATTTCTGGAAAAACAGATATGTTTGTGAAACACTGATGACCCCATATGGCAACAAATTAGCGAAGATTATACTTTTCTTAAATGCAAACTCACTGGAAATACAGCTCTGAAATATGAAATCAGTCCAGAGTATAACATAGTCATCAGTTTGGAAATCTTGGTATCCAATGAAGGGTCTTTTCACAAGGATTACATTTATTTACATGTTGTATGAGATCACTAGCACTAAGAGTTCAAAAGTCAAGGCCAGGATAAAAGTTTTTCATAAGTACGAAAATCTCTCAGGTCAAGTTCAAAAGGTCAAGGTAATTGGTATCCAATGAAAGGTCTTTCAACAAAGAATACATATGTGAAGTATAAATGTTCTGGTAACTACTTTTCAAAAGATATGGCCAAAGTAAAAGTTTGGAATTTTGTGTAAAAGTGGGTCAAACTCCAAGGTCAAAAGGTCAAATTTGGTGGCACCCAAAAGAAAGGTCTTGTCACAAGGAATACACATGTGAAATATGAAAGTCATAGTTCCACTAAATCAAAAGTTTTGAGCTAGGTTAAAGTTTTTGCAGACAAACAGAGAGACAGACAGCTAGACAGACGAACAGACATGACAAAAACTATACTCCCGAAACTTCGTTTATTGGGACATAAAAATTTCTCACCTACCTACCGACCCAATAATTTTACCCATAGTCAGGTAGAGGGCAAGTAAACACTATTTTAGAGATGGCTCATTAAAGAATTTTATGGTTATAACATTTCATTAAAATCTCATTTTAGTGTTACTGTACTGTACAAAATGAAACTTATCCATGTTGGTAGGGAAAAGTGGTTGCCATGGAGACATGATTAAACCAGTTGATGTGTATTTTTCTGACAAGTAAATACATGTAAATGCAGTGTTATTATTTTTGCATTGTGATTGTGTATAGGTTCATTTTTTGCACAATATTCTCTTTATGGTTCAATTGTACAACCTAAATTTACATTGTTGCTAGGGAAAATTGGTTGCCATGGTGAAATGACTGAACATGAATTGAAGTCTTTTTTGAGAAATTCATATAAGAAGAAAATTAATTGGTGGTCTAATTATATAATATTCTCATTGCAATACTAATAATCATAAAACTTGAAATTTTGTATGCGTTGCTATGGAAACTTGGTTGCTATGGTTAAATAGACAAGCTTTATATGTTCATCAGATATAGATGATCAATATATTATCATTTATCGTGGTTATGTGTATCTATTTCAAGAAGATGACTGCATTTTATTGTATACATTGTGCATGTTTTTGTCTGAATGTGTTAGAAATGTGCCTAAAAGAGTTGCCTAGCAACCATTATTGTGTGTGTTTCCGACTCGTTTGATTTTTGTTTTTAATACAACTTGTAATCATTGTTTATAATATATGCAACAGAGTTTGCAACGTTTCCGATAATTATATTTATATGCATTTGAAATATCATAAAATTGTCAAATTTACAGAAAATGAATAAACATTGAAACAGTACTCATTCGGATATCCTCTAGTAACACCATAAAGTAGTATTTTAAAAGTATTATATTATTTTATCTTTAATGAACCTTTGTCTTTTCTTAATAAACTGTTGTTGTGTTCTAAAACATGTTATTTTCTTTTTTATACCATCATAAAAAATAAGTTTTTAAGATTTTTCAAAACACTATACACAGCTGGTTGCTATGGAAACAAAAATATGTCGTTTTCCATAGCAACCATCGGTATTGAAATTTTTTACTCAGCATGACTTCATATGTCATCATTACGAAGAATTGTGGAAAGTTTCATTAAAATCCAAGATTTTCAATGTGCCGCCTTTTGCATGATTCTTACTGAGACCACTACTTAATATACATGCTCATATAAAATCTACGTGCATTAATAATATATTTATACTTATGTCTCTCGGTTTCAATAAAGATCGAACATTTTATACGCCCCTCCTGAATGTTCTTTTTTTGTGTGGGGGAGGGGGGGGGGCGTAAAAAATCACGCGGTCAGTGTCAAAAAAATAAAAATATAAAAGAATACTGGCATTGTACATATATATCATACAACCC
>PRKT01002084.1:0-17616 GCA_003671525.1 Saccostrea glomerata | reverse complement strand
CCCCCCCCCCCCCCCCCCCCCCCCCCCGAAAAGAGAGCTTGAGTTTAAAGACATCTTTTATTTCAGAAGCCTGGCATACTAGAATTTCCCGTAAGCATCTAACAATGAAACAATTCCGACACCAGAGAAATACTGCTTCTGTACAGATATTTTCTCCCTTTCCATTGTTTTACGAGCTATAAAGAGAATTTTTTCAACCAATACATATTAAAGAGAAACTTAAAACGCATACATTTTTTAAATAAATTACATAGCAATAGTCTTTTAATATCATTGATTATCAAAAACTTTGTTGAAGCTACTAGATTTTTATTTGACTGTAAGAGGCTTTTTTGATCTCTATTTATCATCGGCCACAGCAGCAGCTGATCTATTTGTAATTGTGTTAAAAAGCGCACATGGAAAAATGAGATGTTCTTTTTATAAGTTCATTAAAATAATTTTTAGATTATAACATGTGTAAAATCATGAGTAAAATATTTTTAAAATTGTCTTAAACTAAGTATTAATTATTGTTAATTATGTTTCAACTTCATAGTTATTTCTCGTCAGATAATTGACAATTTATATTTATATGGTTATAAATAGAAAACAAAAGGTATATGTAAAGACTACAGGAAACCAGAGAATTACATGTACCCTTTATCGATCTTTCATGTAGTATCAAACTCCACACTTGGGATACGGAATTTTTTAAAATCATATGAGGCTTTTTTTATGAGTAAAGACTAACACTATTAAAAAGATCTTTCTTTTATATACAGTAAGAGAACTACTGTATTTCCGACATTTTGTTATTTCATTCCGACAATTACTCTTTTTCCCCCGACATTTATTTCTTTTCATTTCCGGAATTTTTGCCAGGTACCTCTCCGGCAATTAATGTTTAACAGGTACACATACGTAGAAAAGGAATTTTGAAAAAAAATATTATACACAACATTTTTAATATAAAATTTTTGTAGAGGCCTATATACATCTGTACATGAAGCACTAAGTCTAGTTACAGAATGTTTTCATTTATTTTGTTCACTAAATTAAATGTCAAAGACTGCGCCGAACTTATGTCGAAGACTTTTGATTTACTAAACAGTCTATAATTTAATTTTTAAAATTTTCCATTACCGAAATTGCGTTTCATGTATATATATCAGAGATTTAAAACAATGACCGATTCTTATCGACTCGGAATTTAAATATCAGACAGTTTTAATTCAATTAGTTTGAATTAAACTTATAGAAACGTGGGTATATTTAAGTTCAATATCGGTGAGAATTTAATTTCATTTGAACATAAATATCATATCTCGTGATCAATATGTAAATTATTATACGCTTAATCTAGCATTTTTAAAATTTAGCTCAGATTATGATACGTCATATTTAACTTTAAATATTCACATAAAGACTATACAATTATACTTATTAGAAATATCGCAATTTTGAAGTGCACGCATGAATATTTTGTTCCTTAGCATAATTATATAATTTAAAAACTTCAAATCTATTGATATATAAAGCTAACACATGAACATTAGGTTCATCGACCATTCAATGACAGCGCCATCATCCGGGGGCTGTACCTGTGGGTACCTGTCAGGTAAACAAATACGTCACACCCAATTGTTATATTAGCTATACACACCGACAGATTTAAAACATTTTGCACCATCCGGACCTTAAAACGTAGGGGGACCTTTTCTTATACGGGCCGGACCTTTTCTTATAAAAGGCGGACCTAATATGTTATCGTATTTGGTCCGGCCAGACCTTTAAACGAGGCGGACCAAATATTATGCGACACCGGTCGGTAGAGGATGCTCACTCCTCCATGGCACCTGATCCCTACTCTTATATCTCGGTGGTCCGTGTTTGCTGAGCTCCTATTTTGTATAATTATTGGATTTTGAGCTGGAATACTGTTCGTTATCTCCATGTATTTTATTTTCAAATGATAAATTAGAACAATATCTTAAAGAATGAAGTGGAACATTAACAGTGTCATTTGGAACTTCTGTATTTTTGGCACACGGGGGGATCAAAGTTAAGGAAAAATCTTTGAACTTCTTCTAAAGAAAATTAAAGACATGATTGGTCATAGTTAGATGGAAGCATCCTCTGGTAGTGAAGATTCAAGTTTGTACAAAACATGACCCCTGGGGCAAGGGTTGGGCCATTATGGTTACCAAATAAGGTTTACGTAGAAACAAATTTTTAAAATATATATGCTTGTTGAGAACAGCAGAGTTGAGATTGTTCAAAGTTATATGAAAGCATCCTCGGGAACACTCAACTTTCATCAAATGAAGACCCCGTGGTAAGTGTGGTTCCAAATTGGCGTATCATAGTTTTTAAATGGAAAACATGTGCATGAAAAAAAACCGTTAAAATTCTCAAAAAACAATGATTGCTCATCATTTTAAAAACAACATTAAAGTGAATCATGACAATAAATAACAAAGTCATTATGTGTCATATTAATTCAAAAGCATTCTCAGGAAGTGTTGATTTCAGGGCGTTTATTTTTCAAATCCCACCTCTCCCCCCTTGAACCCACTTTTGTAACTTATTTAAACTTTTCAATACTGAACTTATTTTTGTGTTTATTTTGTGTTTACCTATGTAACTAATTGCTCAGGTTAGCGATGTAGCCCCTGAGCCTCTTGTTTCAATTTTCAAATTCGAAAACATGCAGTAGGTAATTTTATTCGAATTTCCTAATCTTCTGTTTGAAATATACTAATTTTCCTTGTATAATATGGCGACCTTTAATTTGAAGATGGCGTTTTAAGTAACACCGTGGGTAAATACACGTTACGCAATTAGGGACATCTTGGTGGGCATTTTCAATTAATCAATGCCTGATTTTCAGAACCTGAAGATCGGACTGGGCTTTAAAAAAACAACATTTTGTTTAATTATCCATAAATGAAAAAAAATGTGATTGTTTAAAAAAGAATGTCTGAGGAACAAATTTTGCACTTTATGAACTTTAACCTGTATTTAGTTTTTTGCCTGGTTGAATATTATATTGCTTACTTTTTTGACCTGTATAAAAATAAAATAATTTTCATTAAAAACCTCAGATAAAATAACTCAGGAATATCCTTTCAAAAAATTTGGTAAATGCTGCGCGCCGTTTGGCTCTGTTATTATGCTAATATTATACGGTATAAGGGCAGAAAAATGAATTTAATGATTGGTGATTTACGTAGTATTAATGCACATGTAAAACTCTGTGATACACTTACGTTTTGAAGATATTTCACATTTAAATTCGTAATGTTCAGATGCAAGCTTGATGGCGTCTATACCAAGTCTTTCTATGAATGACTTTTCCGTCCCTTTTGGTAGGTACAAACAGCGTTCTTTCGGATTCCTCTTGTACCCCCATGGGCGCGCATATTCAAATATTGAGTCTACTGAGGAAAGATTTAGGTAGTTCTCATAATCCCTGTTACTTTCTAAGCAATTTAAAACAAAGTAGCCCATCACCTGATGTCGGATTTCCTCTGATACAAAGTACACTTTATTATTCTCTTTATCTACAGTTAACAATTTATCACAATGATCTAATTTCTTAAGGAGTACGAAATCTTCTTTTGTATATTCGTCCTTATCATTTTGTATTGCTTTAAATGTTTGTTGAATGTTTTTTCGCTTCTCCTCCCAAGGAATATTTACGCGAACGGAATAGCTCTCTGACAAAAGTATGAATATCAAAATGCTCCATTTTTTCTCTGACAGATGCATTTCCATTAATTCTACAAAAATGGGATAAAAAGACTATGAAAATATTAAACATTGCATTGTAAAACGTAAATGATTTGTAAGCTATGTCAAATAACTTGATCCACAAAATATCTTTCGAAATTCTGTGTCATTTCCATGTATATTAGCTTAAATATGTTCTTTCAGCTCTGAATTCTGTTTAGTATATTGAAACGCACTGTTCAATTCTTTGTATTGGGATAAATTTGAAAAAAAAAATTGTAAGGGTCACCTGATAAAAAGTGCGCTATTTCAAATGACATGACTTGGCAAGGAATAAAAGGGATTGTTACACTTTGAAAAAAAATGTTCTTATACAAATCTATACGAAAAAACTACTAACGTATCTAACGTTTTGGTGAGCGGGCATAAAACAACTAAGTTTGACCACTAAGTAAAATGTTGAACTTGTCAATGAGATGTTGGACCACTTACGACACAGAACGGGCGGAGCTTAATCTCATTTTCAGTCTTTGGTGTTCAACAGTGACGGACCAGAGCTTACGTCACGGAAGAAAGTACAAAATACATGTATATCAAAAAATTAAATTGAAAAGTATAACAAAACTTTCATTGATTGAGTTCTAAGGCAAAATGCGTTTTGTCGACCCTCGAACCAAACTGTCTGCCTTCGGCCGTTGGACAGTTCGGTTCTTTGATCCGAAAAAACACATGTTGCCCTCGAACGAAGTCAATAATTTATATGGTTTTATATTTATCACAAATGTGTTTCACATAATTTTTTTTGTAAACACGGCAACACCGTTCATCTAAATCAATTCATAGAATTATATCAATTATACCTTAGTTTAGTGTACTTGTGCTCTAAGCTTTCTTAGAATCAGACCAAAACTTTTAGGAGAGATAGAATTTTGAAATACAAGGGCTGTTCAATAAATAATGTCCTCAGTGCTCAGAAAGAAGTAAAAGACGTTTTTCAATTACTTATTCTTCATGATTTTATTAATTAATCTCTTTTAAGTAAAATGCATGTCCGTAACATTTTTTATCCAATTTCTGATCGTTTGTAGAACTCTTATTTGAGTATGTCCCTCAGTATACTGGAAAATGGCCGATCCAATGATTTCCCGGACTTGTTTCTTCCTTCGTAAAGGTATTTTTTCCAAGTTTGAAAATTGAAACAAGTCAAGATTTCAAAGATCTTGAAAATATTCTTAATGTGAAAAAACATTAACTTTCTGTTTATCCCGAAAATCCATTTACTCTTCAGGGCATGCGGGTTTAGACGCTCTCTTGAAGAAATTCAATGTAATGGGTTCCTGATTCTGGGTCTTTCCTCTAATAAATCTTTTGATTTTTTGGCCAAAAAAGTGCTCTCTAGACTCCTCCAAAAATTAAACTGTCTCTCCAAATACGATTTTGAACAACATAACCGCTAATGTTTAAGAAAATTACATATAAATCTGTCTTTGTGCTCTTGCATACCTGTTCACTTTTCAGACATTCGCCGTTTTTATCAAGTACATCTTAATGGTAAATTTTTTTTGAGGGTTTTAAGCGATAGAATCATGTTCCAATATCTGTTTGAAAATAAAACAAACTTGGATAACTACAATTACTGATATTTTAAAATAATTGTGAAGAATTTCGTACACACTGTCATTTTCACTCATTTTTCAAAATATAGGGTGACCTTGGGGTATCAAACTTTTTTTTACCGCCAAACGTTTCTTAAATACAGTGTAAACTACCCCCGATGTAATGTCTATCAAATTTGCTATGTGTCTTAAAGTCAATCATACAGCATCAAATATTATTTGTTGAAATTTGGCGAACGGTACATGAGTTGTTATAATTTTTGTTGGCAAGGAGGGTACCAATTTTTGATGCTCATTTTAAAATTTTTTATCATTGAAATCCACCTGCTCTTTTGTCTATAAAACAGGCATTGATTGCTCTAAATTTCACATATTTCAGTCAATATTTCTTCGAGATTTTTAACACGTTTTACGACAGCTTAAATGAAGCTTTTATTTTCACTCTTGTTTACTGATTCTTTACCATTAATTTATAATGCAGTGTTTCGAAAAGCCCTTGTTTCCCAGCTTCTCATGATGAAACTATGTGATTAAAAGTGGTCACATAACCTGTTATAAATTAACGAAAGATTCAATAATTAGAGAAAGTCAAGTTTAATATCATACGATATCTGTAATGTATGTCGTATAGTTCAGGACATTATTTATTGAACAGCCCTCGTATTGTTTACAGACAAACCAACAGACGACGGACACCTTACTATCGCAAAGCTCTTCTGGTCTCTGACCAATAGAGAAAAAATGAATAATATTCATTTCCTGAATTTCCATACTTTTAAACTAATTCACAAATGCTCGTTCTTACTTCAGGAAAATTGACTTTTATTTCGCAGATTGACAATGAAGAATCAACGACTAAACGATGACTTGCTGCACGTGATATGAAAACGAACGTTTTTTTGGCAAAATCATCAAAAGTCATGCATACTGCTTTAGTTTTTTTAAAGAAATAATTAAAAGAGGCTTTTAATTTAACATGTTCAAAACATTTATCAGCAGTAAAGCCATCTAACAATAAATGTGTACAATGTAGTTCATTATATTCATAGAGAATACTTACCATTCGTGAGTCCTGAAAGGATGGTAGAAGCTGAATAAAAGTTTTTAATTTTATCAGGAGGTATTTGATCCGACAATGGGTCCGTATTTCTTGCTTTGTACCAAAATTTTCCAAATATCCCCAACACTTCCTCGTCATCCAAGAGAAAATGAGGAAGTTCGACTTCATATTAAATAGAAAAGCACATTATGTTTTAGTACCATTGTTAATTAAAGAAGGATATTTCGTTCAGAAAAACTGGAACAGCTGTTAAATGGATGTAATATTTAGGATGTTTTTTTCTGTAGATTATACGATTTTGCAATTGTCCGATTTTTCTCTATATTGAAATACAGGCCCGGAAATCTTACTTGAGTGACATATGACTCCCCCCAAGTAAATATATATGAATGAACCACAAAGTACTGTATTAAAGAAACTATATAATCAAAATAGTGAATATCTAATATATATTTATATATGTATACTGGATCGTGAGGGTTAAATTTACTATATGTTTATGTAATAAGAGATCAAAACTGTTGACGTTGAAGCGTTTTGCAAGAATTCTATAGAAATTTATCTAATAAAAAAATCGTGATTCCTTCGTTCGTTACATTTAAAATAAAAAAAACAACAATAAAGATTCGTTCAATGCCACTGGCGTACATGTAGTTTACTTGTCAATGATTATATAGTTTATCAAAATCTTACATACACTGTAGGAGGAGAAGCATTTGAAATATTATTCACAGATAAGAAAGAGGGACACCCTACCACGCATATTTGACCGACGAATCTCATAATTGCTTATAATTATATTCTGAGTGTATAAAATTGTACATAAAAATAATTCGTGTACATATCAGGTGTATATGGAATCAACTTTTGATTAACGTTGAAAGGAAATGATATTGAATTTTTTGTTCCATAAAATTAAATATTAAAAAAAAATTTAAAATTATATAATGAAAATATTATTTATCAACCAAACATGTATGTACATGTACCTCGTACAGATAAAGGAAAGTTGTGTCCGTGACCCTCCACAATCAGTCTCATCGCTGTTATAGGACCGATGTCTCCTGATTCTCTGGGACCATCTCCAGGACGACAGTACACATCAGCATATGTTCTTATGGATTTATCTGAGGCTACCTGTATGAAGAAGTCCTTGTCTATATCACTCAGCAGGCAGTTTTCTCTGTAGGATTTCATTATCATAGATTCTTTATCATCTGGGAAGTACTTTTTGTGGTCACTAAAAGACAACAGTCCTTTGTTTTCCAGCTCCTTCACTATCTTCCGGAAATCAATGTCACCCATAGAAACGTCGCCATCTATTATGATTTCATCCGAGTTATTCATACATAACAACAAGGTGTAGAGAACAACCCGCTGATCATTTGTTAAATCTGATAACGGATCTGGTGGATATATAAAACAAATTTATTTGATAAGACTCTAATGATATATAATGTCATAAATTACAACACTTACTATATACACTGTAAATATTGTAAAATATATTGTGAATAAAAAGCAATGTACTTTAATGGTAACAATTTAGAACGTGCTTTATTTAATTACCAAAAGAGTTTAAACATATTTATTCTAAAATGCATAGTTCACATAGAATATCAAAGAATTAACAAACTATACAAATACACATGTTCTCTTCATTGTTTTCGTGAATCAAGTGTATTGAAATCTCCATTCCGTACATTAAAAAGAGGTTTTTTGCCTATATATCGCTAAAAAAATTAACGTGCAAGTAAAAAGTATAACTGTATTTGTATGAAGGACTTAAACATCCATTGATATCCTTACTTCTACATTTACCTTTATTGTTTACGGAATCCAGACTTCCACTTCCATTCCCAGACAAATCCTGATTATTTACAGAAGTACAGAGAGGGTCTGTGTCTACATCTGTCTTAAGACGTTTTGCTTGAATGATCTGCAGTTAAAAGTTAAAAGTTAAAATATTTGTATGTGTGTATATAAAAAATTATTTTAGCATTTAATAATTAATTTTTGAAAGGCGTTAAAACGAGATAAGTAGATAAAATAGAACTGGGATGTTAATATTTTCATTCAATGGATCTTTTGTAAAATAATGTGGTTTGAAATATAAATATTATACAATTATAAATATTTTCGAGGAAATTGTTTTGTTTGTTTGTTGGTAACGTCACTTTCAAGCATATTACTTTCACATTGAGATATGAAGATAAATAGCTGCAAATCTTGGAATATGCTCCGTACTCAGCACAACTAAGCAGTGATGACTTTTTTTGCGCTTGATCCTGCTGCGACACGAGACCTCGGGTAACATGGTCTCATCCTATGAATTGGTCTACATCCCACAGTGGGATTCAAACTCGAGACATAAGGATCAATTACATGTACTTACTAAATACTCAAGAGTGGAAAGGAATACCACTGCGTCACGCTTGCGACTTCTAATGAATTGTTTACTAAGTTTAAGTTTAATAAATATGTCTCTTAAGTAAGAATTTTATTCATTTATTTTGGATTCCACGGTACTTATTGTTCTCATCGACATGATTGGCAACTCTCATCAATAAATCAAATGCATCAATCGATAAGATGCGCAAATGAAATAAATGGATGAGAGGACAATTTTATTGCAAAGTTTATTTCATTTGAATCAGTCATAAACATATCTAAACACAGTTTTCGAGATCAAGATTATTTAACTTTAATTAAATATTTTTTTTACTGTGTATTAATGATGATCGAGAATAAAAGAAGAATATAATATGCAATTTTTAGATCTGGTGTGTGTATGCTTGATTTCACTTATTCACTGTAACAAGTACAATACTACAAAAAACAATACTGACCCTTAAGAACCTTGCTCTAGAATGATGCAGTTTAAAGCGACAGACCAAACCGGTGTTGTACGGCGATATGTAACCTATAGTCAGACCTCTCATCAGACGTCTACTGTAGAGGGACACTTCTGACGGATAAGAATAAAACAGCAAATATGGAATTCATCGAGGAAGGTCCCACTTTAGACCATGTCCTCTTTAAGGAAACTTGGCTCTAGATTAAGCATCCCACAAAGGGGATAAGAACACTTGTAACGTACGACTCTAAAGTGACTATCCATTTTCTGTACTTACATGTATAGGGGTTTGAGACTTCTGAGTGAAGTATGTCTCTGAGGGAGATGTATAACTATAGAGTGAGAAATTCCCCTTTATATTGTGGAAGGCTTACTCCAGAGAAAGACTTCCGGTGGAAGTTTCACTATGATTGGAGTTTCACTCTACAACATCAGGATTCGAACCCGGACCCGTCTGAATCTGCACTCAGGTGCTCTACCAACTATCTGGACCTCGGCAAAGTCACAGGTCTGACCGTCGCCGATTATTACTTACGTTTACGTTCTCCCCGGTGCTATCGTCATAACTTCTCTTCTCAGCCATTATCGAACACTGTGAAAAACGGTCATCAGTCGGTTCTAAATGTGGGCTACAATGTATGTGATAGAAAGAAAAAATGATTGTTTTTCTAAAAGTAATAAGTTAATTATAAATAAAACATATTATTCTTTGAAAGAAAATTAAAGAAATTTCTTCATAGGTATAAGAATTTGTTTCAGTTGTACATGTAATATGTACCTTTTATGCGTTTAATCTCTATCACTTCCCAAATAAAAAAAAATATGCACACAGTTAACATACAATGTATCTAGGAGTTTTAAGCACTTAAGCATCCTGAACCTTTAAATAAAACAACTTATTAACATTAGGCCCACAATGCTAATTTGTGCTAATTTGAATCTAATGTACTTTAGAAAAAGGATTTATAAAGATTTCTTTCCTCAACATTCACGGTGAGATATGTTTTCCAAATATTGTGATATTTTGAACAAAATTTGACATCATTACATGATGATGCTTGTATATATTGATATGAAAGATCACCACCTGATTGCCCTTGAAAAACAAATCCCTTCACATTCCTATACAAAAATCTATTTAAAAAAAAACAAAGAAGCTCTTTCGATCTTCACATCTTGAGTGTGCTTGCATATTATCATAGTGAGTCATGCATGAAGCCTTGATGTTCTTGAGAAGAAAAACCTAGCCCTGTAGGAGATGCTAAACATGTGAAAATACATAATAACAAACAATGCCGAAGATACCAAACAAAAGGAAACATTTTGAGCAGAAAAACTCAGTTGAATATTTGGTTTAGATGTACTGGAAGCAAGATTAACCAGAGCTGCCCTGATATTTAAATCATCTTGAAAGAGTCCCAAAACTTCTTGGTGAAAAGTTGCGCTGCAACTATTCCTATGGTTTAATTTTTTGTGGAATATTAATTGTAAATGAATGGAGGCTGTAACATGTCTTGGCAAGAATAATGGTTGATGTTATTAAAATTCTTGTCAAGCTTCAAAATAATTATGCCATGAGAAAATATAACTTCTAAGTCGAGCTACTTTAAATATATGCACACAGTTATCACATGTGATTCTGACAATTATACCTCAGTTGCAATCACCTGTAACTTAAGTATGTTATTCTCACTGGCTGATACTCCTCCACTAAAGGCGTTTGCCTTTTTGAACTTATCATTTGTGATTTAATATCTTAATATATTTAATACCTTTGATTAAAGTCATATAGTGTACTATGACTGTTGCCCATAGAGTCAGTAGGAGACATGTTTCCCATTTGTTCTACAGGATACAAGGACATGTTTTTCGTAGAACTAGTATGAGGGGTGGAGATGTTTCCCATAGGTTCTGCAGAAGAGGCAGAAATGTTTTCCATAGGAACAGCAGGAGAGGCTGACATTTTTTCCAAAGGAGAGGCAGGGGAGGTGGACATGTTTCCCATAGGAACAGGAGGTGAGGCAGACTTGATTCCTTTAGGAACAGAAGGAAAGGTAGACATGTTTCCTATAGCAGGAGCAGGAGAGGCAAAGATGTTTTCCATCGGAACAGCAGGTGTGGCAGATATATTTTCCATAGGAACAGCAGGAGAGGTATAAATGCTTTCTTTCGGAACATCACTAGAGTTATACATGTTCCCAATCGGACCAGCAGGAGAGGCAGACATGTTTCCCTTCGGATGTAAAGGGGAGGAAGACGTGCTTTTCATAGGAGCCGTAGGTGAGGTGCGCATGTGTCCTGTAGGAATAGCAGAGGAGGTAGAAAGATTTCCATAGAATCATCTAACTGAATTGATGGAGGCAAATGCTGTCGTGTTTTGCAGTCTAAAGAATCCCCTCTTTGACCTAATTCTTAAAGGCTTACAATTTATTACAAATACTAGTTCATTAAGAAGTAAATATTGCATGCATATTGTCCAAAATTAAATAATTATGGGCAGTTTACGAAACAATTATTATAGCTCAGGGTACATACAAAAATTTTCATGTATCTTTAGGAGACTCCAAGAAGCTTCAAATGTGGAAAATGTTAAGAGGAAATAGTGTTCTAAGGGTTAATTTTACCAAAAAAAAAGTGGGAAAGATTTTATTTCTAATTTATCTATTGTAGTACTGTGCAAAACGTATCAAACAGAAGCAATTTAAAATTGTCAGTAAATTGATTTTTTTAATAAATTATTTAAATTTAATTTAAATTTAATACTAGTAAATGAAGATTAAGACATTCAACTATAGCACTGCTCCAAAATCCTCGTTGTTATCAAAGACATCTTTTATTGCTATTACGTTTTGAGTCTAAAATCTTTAGAAAATTAATACAAGTAAAGATGCCTGTAACAATATTTTTTTAATATAAAATCCATTCAATTAAATTACACTGAAAAAAATCGTACTTGAAGGAGTTTTCATAAACTGATCAAACTTGGGCTTTTGAAAAGCCATAGAAGCATCATTCTGATGTGGTGTATATCGATGTGGTGTCAATCGCTCATTTTGTCCCTTCATAAAGTGCTGATGCTGCTGACATGACTGTTGTTGCTGTAGAACTGGATGTAGTGTCGTATTCCCTTGGTATTGAGTGAATGGATTTATGTCAAAAGAAGCCTGAGCACCGTTATTTTGAGGAGAAAATATTGCTGGACGACCTAAAGTAAATCAAAACAACATTATAACAACTAAAAAGATCAATCTTCCAATATCATGCTAAAACAACTGAAACAGATGATACCCTTGCATTATCCCCCCCTCCCCCGTCCAATGCACATTTTCTGTCATATTTTCAATATAGCTATCAAAACAACTAAATAAAATCGTTGGAACATCCCAATCCATTTCTCCTTAGTTACATTTTTGTAGAATTTGTAGATTAGTGAAAACCGTACTTATAAATATGCTTCAAAAGGAAAAATCACTGAATATTTTCATATGCAATGATGTCAAATATTTGAAATGACGTCACGAAAATGACATAAATTAAAAGTTTCCTTAATTTCTATAGAAAAATGTATATATTACGTCGATATTTTGAGTAAAAGTCACTGAGCACAGGTCTGAACAGGCTCAATATTTCTATATAATGTGAAGAATGATAATATCATTGCGTTGTATAATTTTTAAAGCTAAAATTATTGAAATTTTATCCATTTTGTCCTCTATCTAAAAATTGTATGATATCGTATTAGTTTGTGACGTAATAAAAACAAAAATTGTCAATAAACTACTCTGAATATATTTGAAAATATAATATAATTTTCATGTTAATTTAAATTTCTCATACAATATATAGAATTCAGCATATATGACACGGGTCTTTGTTGAATGACTTTTATTATTAAGATGAAATTTGGACATTGTTTTCTCTCTGCATCTAACTTAATGATGGTGCAGCTGTAATTTACGAATCAAATTTTTGAAAAAATCTCCACAATGGCCCATTCATAAGTTTTTAGCAAAAATCCAAGAGCATTCATCCAATATATTAAGTCTTAGTAATGTGAGACTACCATTACATATGTCGTATCTTCATACCACGTACATGTACATGTATTGCCTGTCATTGTGCTCGCTTTGCATGCATATAAAAAGAATGGGAAGTGTAAAGACAAGGTTTTTTGGCGGATCAGTTAATTTCCATCTTCTCAGTCTTCGACTGACATGTACTACAATGAGTGAATTATATTCAAAATATATTTTTTTCTGAAGCTCTGAAAAAGACAGATTTATCTTGGAAACAATTTAAAAGGAATAATTGCAGGCTTTACAAAAGGTTCAATTTGTATGGTACAGGTGTCTTACTCAAGAAAGAGGAAAAAATAAATCGATATATGATATGCCAGGGGTGCAAGATGGTACTCAAAAACAGTACTGGAGCCTTGCTTAAAGAACTAAAGACTGCTTTTTCTCTCCGCGAAGAATGACTTAACCTATATCACCATATTCCAGTCCATCTTCAACCATCGAATCACCCCTTCCCCTCCCTCCCTTCCACACATTTTTCAAGGTCAAGCAAAGTTAATAGGCACGCAGCACAGTTAAGGTTACAAATGGAAATATCGGCGATTTTTTAAGATAAAGAATACATACTTTATTAGGATGGGCGATTCTTTTTTAGGAATTCACTGATATCAAGAAATGTAATGTGGTTTAATTCTACATGTTGGGGACATTAAGATTGTTTATTTAGACTTATCATGTGATGTCGACGTCACATGACTTTGGCAATTATACTTGCAGTTTAGAGGTATTCTATAAATTTCAATATTGCATGGACATAACCAAGTAAAAAAATCTTAGTTTATTTTATAATTGTTTTCAACACTATATGTAATTTGTGAAAAGTGTTGCGCCTCTCTATATATTCCCTTTTTTAATTGGTAAAAAATTTGTTGGACGGCAGGTTGAATATTTTGCTGGTCAGCTACATTAGATATAGCTTTAATTAATTTATTTGCAAAATTTCAAGAGGATAGCATCATTTTTCAAATATCTTAATGCTTCTGAGTTTATGTGTAAAATTTTGACAAGATACATTGAGGGTATGCTCTTGCAGTAAACCGATTTATTAGGGCCCTTCCATTACTTTTTTAATGAATCTGCATACAAAAACACTACAGTATCGCTTTTCTGGAGAATACACGTACAGTTTATAAATAAAATACTAAAATAGACATTTCATCCAAGTTAACGGCTTTTTATTTTACTGCAAATATTATTAAATTTGAGAACAAAAGACATTTTCATTGTTCAAAATGTGACTTGATTAGCCTCTTACTGTGTACAAACTGCGTCATTTTTTCGAGATCACGTCACATTGGCAAGTGCATTGCATTCGATGCATCGTTTATATACTGCTGTGTGGGATTTAAAGTGCGGGTCTGGGGTATAAATAGCAGCCAATGAGAAAAATGGAGGAAATTTCAATTTTCTTGCCACTCTTCACTTCGCAGGAGATTTTTTTGAAATTATATCTTTACCGTCAAAAAACACCTTCCGAAAGTTGTTGAGTCATCTAACTTAGTTATCAGATGTGTTTGTGTGCTTAAAAACAGTGTTAAAAAATTAATGCAGTCTATAATATTCATTTAAAATTCTGAGGCGATCGAAATTTCAAATTTCTTTGGAGTTTGATGGACAGCTGCAGAATGTTTACATTTACACAAGACAAGATACTCCGAAAGTAATCCTCAATACTTTTTATTATCTTTTCCTCGAGTAGTAAATTAGAATTAAAGCCCGTGATTAGATCACAGAGAGTGTAAACAATTATCACTTTGGGTAAGTCATGCTGTTTCAGTCACTTAATGAAGCATCACATCGGCGAGATAACAAGGATTATCAGCGTGAACACGTGTCTGTGGCTGCCAGAAGGTTAGACCCAGTAAACAATCAATTAAAAAATGGAAAACAAAATAAAAGAAAATATCACAATTATAAAGTCACACTATTAAAAAGGAAATCTTGGACATATTTTCTTTTAGTTCCAACGATGCCCCATGTATGGCTTATTTTTTGGATTAGGAAACCAATACCTTACAAGTTCTAGAACACATTCTGGTAAAATATCTCGTCGATGGCACACAGTGTTTCGTAATCTTGGATCGTTGAGTAAAGCAGTTCTTTTCCTAGCTTTATATCTCTCATCAAAAAACACACCTCTATGAAAAAGCATAGTCCGAAAGAATTTGTACCTTTCTTTTCTAAGGGAACTGTTCCGTGTGTTTGGTGGCACAGGTTCCGATGCCCACCACATTTGTTTATTTCGTTCATCAGTTATGCATGGTTTACATAAACAATTTTGACATTCCTCACAATTTTCATTTTGCGGGATGTGGTATGTCCTTTCAAAATTCACGCCTTGCTCCTCATTGTTATCATTTTCTTCATTCATCTCATCTAAATCCCAGTTATTAAAATTAAAGAACTGTATAATGGCTTCCCTTTGTTCTGAATTTACTCTCAATGAAATAACACTTTTCTCTTCTTGTTCCTCCATTTTGCTAAAATGAGACCGCGTTTTGTTTTGGAGGGAAGTTTTGAAGGGGAGAGGTATATTAGGGGACTCAGGATTTCATTTAATTTACTATAATTAACTTTAATTTCCTATATATTAATAAAACTGAAAATCATAAAAGTAGATGACCGAATTTAATAAAATACATATGTATATATTTGGGATACTGTTTGTTTTTCTCTGATGTACATATTTTATGGATGTTCCCCACTGAGCCCTCTTATCCTGCTCTGTATCACAGCTAGGCTGATTTATTGACATTTGGCGGGAGGTCCCTCCATGTGTCTGAGGAAGTTGGTCAATTCCATCTGAAACCTAAACAGGGGTAGTGGGGGCAACCATGTGATTATTTTTCTGTCATAATTTATAATATAAATAAAATTATTCCCCACAAAATTTATAAAATCTTTTTTTAGTAAAGTGCTATCAAATTTAAAAGCGTTAATTATTATTCACAAAAAGTTAACTGATAGTTGTTTTTCTTTATTAAATAATTTGTTAAAAATGGTACAGTCCACTGAAATATGACCCCCTTTATTATAGATAATGTAGATATATTATATAAGATACAACCAGGCTTAATTCAAAGAATAATCATCATTAATATAACTAATCTTTATCATTACTGAGAAACTATATCATGGCTGAAAACAAACGAAAGCGTCCTCCAACTTTTAAGTTAGAAATACCAGCTAATGAAGACAAGAAAATTAATATTATGCAAAGTCTTCAGGAAGTCAGGGAAATGTTAGTCAAACAATTGGGTAGACCTGTTAACAATGCCGACATCATTGAAAATTTGCTGTCTACATGGAAGAAGTCATTAGCTGACGACGATCATCCAAAAACACCTGGAACTTATATTAATGTTAAGAAGAGTCAGGTGAACCAGGACTTCTTTGTGACATCGTTGCCTTCTGTGAAAAAAACTCATGGATGTAGCTGCTGTACATGGAAAACATTGTGAAGGAAAATTGGAGGTAAAAAAGGCAACAAAACGGGGACATGTCACCTCTTTGAAACTGTGTTGTTCGAGAACTAATCGTCCTAAACACAGGTATATTTAGGCATCTTCATCCTACCTTCCGAACGGAAAATATCTTATCAATGAAAGAATTAATCATACTTTCTTGTGTAGTGTTATGCTGCCATCCTGTTATTCTAGATTTTGCAGAGAAGCAGGAATCGGTGTTCTTTCCGTAGAAAAACGGAATTCGTTTTTTAAAATGTACAAGACATTTGTCCAGCAAGAGTACGAAGACTCTATTCACACCGCTTTACTAGAGGAAGTGGGGCTGTATGACAATTTAGACGGAATTGATATCATAACTGACGCACGGCATGGGTGGCGGAAAAATGCCCAGGACACAAGTGTGGTGGCAATAGGAGAAAAAACGCACAAAGTTCTTAACTGTGTGCACATTGCAACCACTGATGACCCAGTTACCCAGAGACATGAAAAAATTGGAACTGAAAAAATTTACGAGGATTTTGACAGCAAACAAGTTTCTGTCAACGTCCATACACATGACAGAAATATGTCAATTAACAAACTAGTCAGGGAACGTGAAAATGGATTTACCTGCAACCAAAACGACATTTGGCATGGCATAAAAATATTAAGAAGGCCATGTCCGCCATTTCAAGTGGACCACGGTACAGAGAAGGTAAAACGTGGTCCGAGGAGCTTTACGATAAACCGGATGTCGTTTCTACACATTTCTACTGTGCCATCAAACACTGTAGTGGAGACTCGGGTACGCTCAGAGAGATGTTAGACAATATCATAGATCACTATA
>PRKT01002083.1:19252-35167 GCA_003671525.1 Saccostrea glomerata | reverse complement strand
GCCGAAACCAATTAAAGAAGACGTTTGAGACGACCAAGGATTTAAACTTAGTTGTCACAGAATTGCAACGTAACTACATCGTGACAATCCCCGTATTCCTTTACGTTTCTTTTATCCTTATTTACATTCGTTCAAGCAAACGCTTGGCTGCCTCTGAAAACCCCTATTGCGAAATGTCGGAGTTGACATAGACAGCCGCCATATTGGGCCCGCTTCAGATTTTTAAATGTTAATATCTAGAGTTTGGATTTATCAATGTTCAAACAAATTAAATAGTAAGCATTATAAGAACGGTCTCTATTAACGTTCCAAAAATAAATAAAAAATATTGAAAAACAAAAAAGTTAGAAAATACAGACTATTTAAATTCGCTTCCGCTAGCGACCGGAAGCACTGACGACACACAAAAAGCTGATTTCACATATCTAAAAGTCATCATCTATCATCTCTAACAAGTCTCCAGTTAATATCTTAGACCATTTTCGTAAAAAAGGGGGGACAAAAATCCATTTTAAAATCAGAAAACTGTCAATAACTTGGAACCAAAGGTGAGTATTCCAAATTTTCCTTCTGATGAACAAAGTTCATATAATGACGCATGATTCCTGAAAGTTTCATTCAAAACCACGGAATAGTTTTCGAGAAATCGCCTGCACAAAATTTTGGGGAAAAAAATAAGAATAATAATAATAAGAAACAGTAGAATCACTATAAGGTCTTCCGCTGAAGACGGAAGACCTTAATAAGAAACAATAGAATCACTATAAGGTCTTCCGTGAAGACGGAAGACCTTAATAATAATAATAACTAGATACGATCTCGTTGCGAGCAACGAGTGGGTCTTCCGTCCTATTCTTGATGAGATGAGATAAGATTTTGATTGAGATTTTCATTCTAAAATAATGATTTTCCATAATCTGTTAAAAGACATTTAACATTAAAGACTTTTAAAAAATCGGCTTTTGGCCCCTCATGGCCCCTAATTTTAGGAATCAGTCCTTTTTTATTCATATTATCTTAAAGCTCTAACGATTTTGATCATTTTTTGTTCAACAACTATTCAGAGATTCTTTTTCGTTGTCGAGTTATTTGCATAAGAAATATTTAGGGGCCAACCCTTCAACTCCTTCATGGGGACGTTTAGCGAAAAATGAAAGGTTTCATATTGCTCAAAACATTATTTTGAACATCTTTTGTTCAATATTATTTCATAAAATATTCCCAACTTTTGAGATATAAAAAGTCAAATATTTAGCTTTCTGGCCCCTTGTGGCCCCTAATTATGTACCATACGACATAAAAATCATAATGTATAGTTTTAAACGGTTGAGATAAACATCTTTGCTTCAATAATGTATTACAAAATATTAACTGATAAAGAGTTATTGATTGAAGACTTTTGGCCCCTCTTGGCCCCTAATTTGAGTGGCCAGCCCTTTTTCATGATTTCCCCTTAAAATTCTTAGGATATTGAACCCTTTTTGTTCAACAACTATTCAGGTATTCTATTTAGTTTTAGAGTTATTTGCAAAAGAAATATTTAGGGGCCAACCCTTCAACTCCTTAATGGAGTCGTTTAGCGTAAAATAAAGGGTTGCATATTGTTTAGAGCATTATTTTGAACATCTTTTGTGCAATATTACTTATCAAAATATTTCACACTTTCGAGATATAAAGCGTCAAACTTTTAGCATTCTGGCCCCTTGTGGCCCCTAATTATGTAACATATGACATAAATATTATAATGTATAGTTGTAGATTTTCAAGATATACAATTTTTCTTCAGTAATGTACAACAAAATATTGACTGTTAAAGATTTATTCAATGAAGACTTTTGGCCCCTCTTGGCCCCTAATTTGAGTGGCAAGCCCCTTTTTCTTGATTTTGCCTTAAAGCTCTTAGGATATTGAACCCTTTTTGTTCAACAACTATTCAGAGATTCTTTTTAGTTTTAGAGTTATTTGCAAAAGAAATATTTAGGGGCCAACCCTTCAACTCCTTAATGGGGTCGTTTAGCGTAAAATAAAAGGTTGCATATTGTTAAGAGCATTATTTTGAACATCTTTTGTTCAATAATACTTATCAAAATATTTCACACTTTCGAGATATAAAGTGTCAAAGATTTAGCATTCTGGCCCCTTGTGGCCCCTATTTATGTAACATATGACATAAATAATATAATATATAGTTGTAGATTTTCAAGATATACATTTTTGCTTCAGTAATGTATAACAAAATATTGACTGTTAAAGATTTATTCAATGAAGACTTTTGGCCCCTCTCGGCCCCTAATGTAATGAGTCAGCACTTTTTTCTTGATATCATTTTAAAGATCTTGTCATTTTGCACAAATTTTATTAAGTATGTTTTAACAAAATCGTTATACTTTAAAAGATATGATACAAAATGTCTCGAAAATTCACTCTTGATTCGTGTCCTACATTTTGACCCCTACCGAGCTTCCATACTATACACTTTTGGAAATTTTCAAAACTATTCTGCAATTCACCAAAGTGTCGTCTATCATCGATGAAAATTTCAGCTCTCTAGCTTATGCCGTTTTAGAGATTACTCAAGGACAAGGAGACCCTCTAAAAATCACTGAAAGGGCGATAACACCCGACCGGAAGTGATTTTTTCAAAATTGAGTCGGGGGTGCAAACGTCAGACAGAAACACATAATCTCTGAAAATTTGAACAAAATCGATCGAACCGTCTTCGAGAAATCTTCTGCAAAAAAATTGTAAAGAAAAAAAAAGATTAATAATAAAAGTGAAAAAGAAACAATAGAATAATAGAAGGGTCTTCCGTTGGAGACGGAAGACCCTAATAATAAGAAACAGTAGAATCACTATAAGGTCTTCCGCTGAAGACGGAAGACCTTAATAATAATAAGAAACAGAGCAATAACTATAAGGTCTTCCGTGAAGACGGAAGACCTTAATAAAAGTGAAAAAGAAACTTAAGAATAACAATAAGGTCTTCCGCTGAAGACGAAAGAACTTAATAATAAGGAACAATAGAATCACTATAAGGTCTTCCGTGAAGACGAAAGACCTTAATAAGAAACAGAGTAAAAACAATATGTTTCCCAACTTCGTTTGGGGAACATAATTACCATTGTTAATATACTGACTAGATAACCGAATCAATATACCCGCTGCCCCACATCCCAAAGGAACCAGGCTCGACTACCAGGAACACCAATCATTTTTTTTCCATTATTTAAGGAATGAAGCTTATTTCAACTTATTTTATCCGATATAACATAACTACGGGCAGTTTACGCTTTATAAACCGCGAAGCGGTTTATAAGAAAGCGTAAACTGTCCCAAGTTTTCATTCCTTATAATTTAATTTCAGTGTAGACAATAAGTCAATATTTCCTCCGGAAAAAGGTTTTAAATTGAGCATTATTTTAAAAATAACGTCAAGCGCAGTAATACGTTTTTGACGTAACTCATTGTGACGTAGGCAAGTTATGTTATCCAAAATATTATATGTTCCTTAAAATGATTCAGCCAATGAAATTGCTTGATACAAGAGAAATTAAATTATTAATGAGTATTAATTAATAATGTAACCGAAAAGAAATTATTATTTAACACTTCATACATATATCATAGGACTGCTTGATATTACCCGTATACATTCGCCTAACATGTATATTCCTACCAAAACGAATGCTTTTGTATAAACACAAGCAAATTCAAGGAATTGTGGTCCCCCGCTTTCGGTGTCTTTGTGGGTGAGATATCATTTTTAATGACATATTGTGTGTATTAAGAACACCCTATCATATATCATTTATTTAGAAATCATCACTGCACTCCAAGGTCAAGGTCAAATGGTTAAAGTGTTTGGTAACTGATGAACAGTCTTCTCACAAGGATTACATATGTGAAGTATGAAAGCCCTAGCCCTTGTCATTCAAAGTTATGGAAAAGGTTAAAGTTTTTTCATAAGTACAAAAATTCTCCAAGGTCAACTTCAAAAGGTCAAGGTTGTTGATATCAAATGAAAGATCTTGCCACAAATAATACATATGTGAAATATGAAAGTCCAAGTATCTACTGTTCAAAAGATGTGGCAAAGGTCATAGTTTTTAAAAAGTAGGTCAAACTCCAAGGTCAAAGTAAAAGGGTCAAAATTCTTGGTATCCAATGAAAGGCCTTCTCACAAGGATTACATATATGAAGTATGAAAGCCCTAGCCCGTACCGTTCAAAGGTTATGGTCAATGTTAAAGTTTTTTTCATAAGTTCGGAAATCTCCAAGGTCAAGGTCAAAAGGTCAAAGTTGTTGGTATCCAATGAAAGGTCTTGTCACAAAGAATATATATGTGAAATATAAAAGTCCTAGTGTCTACGATTTAAAAGTTATGGCCAAAGTAAAAGTATGAATTTTTTGTGTAAAATTGGGTCAAACTCCAAGTTCAAGGTCAAAAGGTCAAATTAGGTGGTACTCAAAGAAAGGTCTTATCAAAAGAAATACATTTGTGAAATATGAAAGTCTTAGCTCCACTAAATCAAAAGTTATGGGCAAGGTTAAAGTTTTTGTGACGGACGGACGGACAGACTGACAGATTGACAGACTGACAGACAGACGGACAGACGAATGAGATTTAATGTCCCCTCGCTTTCGCGAAAGCGGGGGACAAAAAATGACAAGGGGTCATTATTCTACGGGGTAATTTTTCTACAAAGCACAAAAAAAAACCCACACCAAGGTTATAATTTCTCTAAAAAAAAAGTGTGGGTCATTTTTCTACGTTGAATATTGACCAGGAGGAGAAAAACGGGGGGTCACTTTTCGTCGTTACACTACATAATACACGTGAATTGATTGACTGTCATTGTTTAACGCCGGGTCGCCAATATTTTGGTGGTGAACTTGTGTTCAGGTTTGAAAGATAATTTTTGTTATTTCTAGCGGCCCCCAGTGAGTCTACTCTTCTTCAAAAACCAGAAAAACGATCTTTTATCAATAGAAAAATCCAATTTAATATATTTAGCAATCTTTTGATAAGTAATCAATAATACAGAAATTTTTAGACAAGTGTTTTTTTTTTTTTTTTAATTCTTTGATTAATTTATGACAAAGAATATTATTGTGAGGAAAAATACAGGCAATTGGTGGGCTTGACCCCCCTCCCCCTTTTCAATTTTTTGTCCCCCGCTTTCGCGAAAGCGAGGGGACATTAAATCACATTCGTCTGTCCGTCAGTCTGTCCGTCTGTCAGTCTGTCAGTCTGTCCGTCACAAAAACTTTAACCTTGCCCATAACTTTTGATTTAGTAGAGCTATGACTTTCATATTTCACATGTGTATTCCATGTGACAAGACCTTTCTTTGGGTACCACCAAATTTGTACTTTTGACCTTGACCTTGGAGTTTGACCCACTTTTACACAGAAATTTCAAACTTTTACTTTGGTCATAACTTTTGAATGGAAGGTACTAGGACTTTCATATTTCACAAATGTATTGTTTGTGGCAAGACCTTTCATTGGATACTAACAACCATGACCTTTTGACCTTGACCTTGGAGATTTACATACTTATGAAAAAACGTTAACCTTGACCATAAGTTTTACACGGTGAGGACTAAGGCTTTTGTACTTCACATATGTAATCCTTGTGAAAAGACCTTTTATTGGATACCAAGAACTTTTACCCTTTGACCTTGACCTTGGAGTTTTTACTACTTTTTAAAAATTTTAACCTTGGTCACAACTTTTAAACAGTAGATACTAGGACTTTTATATTTCACATATGTATTCCTTGTTGCAAGACATTTCATTGGATACCAACAACCTTGACCTTTTGACCTTGACCTTGGAGATTTACATACTTATGAAAAAACATTAACCTTGAGCATAACTTTTGAACGGTGAGGGCTAGGGCTTTCGTACTTCACATATGTAATCTTTTTTAGAATTCCTGTCATATTATACGAACAACTTTTACCCTTTGACCTTGACATTGGGGTTTTAACTACTTTTAAAAAAACTTTAACTTTGGTCACAACTTTTGAACGGTAGATATTAGGACTTTTATATTTCACATATGTATTCTTTGTGGCAAGTCCTTTCATTGGATATCAACAACTTTGACCTTTTGACCTTGACCTTAAAGATTTACGTATTTATGTAAAAACTTTAACTTTGACCACAACTTTTGAACGGTAATGGCTAGGGTGTTCATACTTCACATATGTAATCCTTGTGAGAAAACCTTTCATCAACAACTTTGACCCTTTGATCTTGACCTTGGAGTTGACCTACTTTTAAAAAACGTTGACTTTGGCCATTACTTTTTAACGGTCAGGATAAGGGTTTTCATCCTTCAAAAAAATTAACTTCAGTGATAATTTCTATGAAATGACATACGATAGGATGTTTATATTAGACACAATATGTCATAAAAATAACATCTCACCAACAAAGACACCGAAAGCGGGGGACCACAATTCTTTGAATTTGCTTGTTTCTTTTTAAACCTTGGGTCGACACACCTTTTTTATATTTTGGTAGTCTAATAGACGCTTTTGTCTCTATAAGCCGTTTAAAATATGATTTATCGAAAACCACAAATTAAAATATTCTTCGTGTTATATCTCTAAAATTTTTAAAAATCATACAAATTTTGAAATCATTTGCATATACACTGAGTGGCCAAAAGTATTGCAACAAACATGGCTGACGTCATCATGTTGTAATATGGAATGCATAAGAAAAAAAAAACGATTTAATACGAGAAAGATTCCGCGGTCGTTTATTTGCGAAAGTTACTGGGAACGCGTAAAATTATGAACTTAAATTAAAGGACTTTCATATGTCAAAATGAAGAAAAAAAAATGAATATTATAGTATACATGCAAAACGAAAAAAAAACTATCGAGGCCTAGGTCCATCGTCAAAATCATATTTTTTCTTTCAATATTGTTGCAGTTCTTTATGTGTGCTATTCAAACAGCTTGCTTCATACATATATTAATGTACTTGGATTTGTGTACATGGACTGCGTGATACATGTACGGTCTTAAAACTACTGTTCTTGGTTTCCGATATCCTCATATCCTTGTCTGTAGAACAAATTATTTCGCAATAAAAAAAAATACAAAAACTTCATTCTGTAATCATATTTAATTCTCTCTGCATATTTTCTTTTATCAATTTGGGTTTTAAAATCGTTTTGATTGCTATCGTCATTTGTAAAGTTCTCTACATCGATCAGAGAATACACCCTCACCGCACTGCTCCATGTGCTCCGACAATATGGGGATACATTGTAGATCGCAATGCATGCATATATTTTTTAATATATTAAAAGAAATTTGTGTATTATACAGTATAATATTTAATTTTATTTTAGAGATTTAAGGTATACGACCCTTATTAGGACCAAAATTTCTAACCTTAAATATTAATTGTTTGTTAAATATCTTAATATTATTTTAAAGCATTTTAGAGTAGAATGGAATTTACCAAGAGAAATTTTCAAAAATTGTATTGCCTAAGCAGAAATTAATTATTGAAGATTGCATTGAAGTCTATGGAAGGAAGTAAGTTTTTTAAGATAAAAAAATAAATACTTCAAAGATCAAAAAATGCCGTGGTGGAAAGATGTATTTGATCATTGGGAATAGAAAAACAATTAGATATAATTTTTTTTACCAGACAATTTTTAAAAAAAATTAATTTTATTGAATAAAATCAAAGGGAGATAACTCGTCAAGGGCAGGAAAAGGTCATAAAATAGGACATGTCCCACTCTTACATTCTGATACTTAAAGATGAAAAATAGTTCTAACTGCACGGAGTATTCAACCCATACATAAATATTATGCATTTAATTCCAATGAATCTGGGGCTAATATGGATCGGATACCTTAAATCAGCATTGAATATTATACTTAAACATAACTTACACATATTTCCCCTTATTACGTCACTGGTCGAAATTACCCGGCGTCCTTAAAAACAGTAGGGGTAATTTCGACCAAATTCAAACGGACGTTTCTTTTTGAGAAAAATCCAAGATAAAAATTTGAAATTCAGCTACTTATTACACTCCAAGAAAATAATAAAATAATTTCAATTTAATTCGAACTGTTAAAATGATGAACATTGTCTAACTGAAAAAGAGGTCGTACGAGTTATCTCTCTTGTTTTTCGTTGATCACATCAAGCGCACTGATGAAGACGGACTTCCGAGTGTCAAACTGGAGGGATAATAAATACTATAAAAAAAATTGTTATACCTCTGACCAAACCATTTTTGCGATGAGCAATTATACTAGGAAATCCAATTTTAGGAATAGTTTACTTTAAAACCGAATTAATTAAAGAAACTTGTCTCAACAATGCCGTAAATCATGATGCAGTGTTGTGTTTGTGTGGTCGAAATTGAACCGTGGTCGAAATTACCCCGATTTACCCTACCGGTAGTTGGAAAGTTTACGTCAGTCAGCATTCGACTTGACGATATTTTCAGACAGGATTTAAGCATTGAATTCATATTTTTGGCTGTCTTCGGTCCTATAACACACCTGGCATGGCCAACGCGTTAGCGCGGTATGATAAATTTGTCGGCACGACCAGGTGTGTTATAGGAACGAAAGACAGCCAAAAATATGAATTCAATGCTTATATAATTTACATTCTCTAATTTTCCTTCTCCATAATTGCTTATTTCGTTAATCTTTAACGTGAATTTCACGCCCTTCAAAACTGACGCGGTTAATAGACGTAAGAGCCGTTTGTGACGTCAGATGACGTAACAAAGTTAAATAACGCAAACAAACGTTGCAAGGAAAAAAAAGACAAATTAATTTTAAACGCACATTTGAAGTATTTTTACGTTAATTAAACAGGATTATAGTTTTTAAATAAATTGAGTTCAAACATTGTACAAGGTGGTGTTCCCAGATTATAGAAAATGCATATAGTTCCTAGTGTGTATTCTAACGCGCGGTGACAAGGATTCGCATGTGTTATTTAACCTTTTCGCTGCCGTACAGATTTACAGTTCAAATTACGTACAGTGCCGTGACAGTTTTTTATTACGTTGAATCTATGATGTAACGTAACTGTGACGTCATAAACAATGTACATAAAGATGTAAATACTTTCCGCCTGAAGGTTCGCTTTTTGCAGTAAACGATGAAAAAAAAGACAATAAAGAACAAATTCTACAACGACTGAACCCTTTGAACAATGACATTTTATATAACACACATGCAAAAATAATATATTTTAGTAGACTAGTAGACTACAGGTAAGGAGGTTTTTTTTTTCCTAAATAATGCCACACTTAAATCTAAATAATTTTACTCAACGTCAAGTACCCGTGTGTCAAATATATACAGCATTTTAATAAAAATTTACAAATGATGTGTATTGAAATGCATACATAAATAACTACTTGCAAGTGTTCGTTATTTATTTTTGAAAATTCTGTCGGACTTGAAAGAGTTTTATTTGTTTAAAGTGTCGGGAGGAGGAGAGGGCTTCAAAAAAATCTGACAAGCAAAATAAAGGCCAAAATTGTTCAGAGTTTCCGAAGTCATTTTTAAAAAATAAAAATCCTATTTCTCGTGCTTGTGTGTGTGAAGGGGGGGGGGGGTATAATATTTTGGTGAACTTTTCGAAAAAAAAAAATTCAATTTGCCATTGCTTAAACTTACAGCAATGCAAAAATAGGAGATTTTGGGGGCATCTAAGATATGATTTTAATGTTTAAAATAAGATTATGTTTTTTTTTATTACCCCCCCCCCCCATGGTATATGAGCCTGTACACACTCATACCTATCCCTTAATCACTTAAAATTAATTGTATTGTTTTAAATAATTATTTATATTAGTTCAATGTTTATGTTGATCTTTTAATTCCTTTGATTGTTGTCATTATGTTTCTAAAAATTAAAACTGGAATACATGTACAAGGACTAAGACGTACGTTTCTTCACATTGTCTTCGTCTTTACACCCTTGATCGTAATCTGGGATGCAATACTAGTATATGTACTAATGTCTGATTCAATCAAATGGAGATGTTCACATGAATGAAAAACTATTTTTAAAAAAAATTACAGGCCTTATTTTCTGTAATCGTTTTTAATCCATTAAATTGTGTTATCTACATATACTACCGGTATTAATTTTTCATATTCACAAAACAAAGTCATGTGTTTGTGCTTTGTCTAATCACCTTCAATGTCACCAGTCCGAAGGTTCACTTGTTCAAAAAGCAAATATAGTACATGTGTTAAACAGTTCACAGTATCAGGCTCTGTGCAATTGTTCTACATTCTACCCTAACAGGTTCCTGAAGTTTGGGGTTGAAATTTGGAGCACAAAATACTGTGACTGAAAATTATTCATAAAATTTGAAACTTCCTTCCTATATTCTGCATATTCCCGGATCTCAACACGATCTTTCTCCACCTGACCGGTCAAGGAAGCCTTGTGGTAAAGGGCTCGGTTTGTGATCGGGCCCGGGTTCGATTCTTGCGATCAATTCTAACCTATAAATGGTTACTTTTTTTCTACGTGTCTTTCGAATGAGACCTGAAAAACTTGAGTCCCTTTTCAAAGTAAAAGGAGAAAAGCCAAAAAGAAGTATCCAAAATAAATGAAATTCTTTGATCTGTACATGCCTCTATAATTGTAAGATTAACTTTCAATTTATTCTAAATACCGGTATGCAGTATAAACAACATTGATAAATTGTTGGTTGGATGTTAGTATCAAGTTCAAATGTAAAATAAGTAAATCTCATTAATTTATTCTTCCACTTTCATAAGAGACTCGATGGTAATGAAATGCATGTAGTTATAATTTAAATTTTTTTTTCAATCGATGAAAAACGTGATTTACAGTCATCGTTTCGTAACACAGACAGTGTGCTAACAAATTGAATATGACCGTTACTCAAAAAACCTTTTCATTAATTTAGCATTTGTTTAAAAAAAAAAACCTGATTCACTCATACAAATTGAGGGCCTTTTTAAAGTCGGGTTCAAAGTAATTTTCTTTCTTTGGTTGCTGGCTATATGAAGTTTAAAAAAAATTCGAAATTTTTTTTAAGTTCGTAACTTCTTCTCAATCGGTCTAGTGGGCTGTGAACCTTCGCATTAGTGGGTCTCACGTAATTTCCACAGAAAAGATATTTTGCTTGCCCTCTGATTGTAAATACCTGGCGTATTTCTTACATTAATTTAATAGTGAAAATTAAATCAAACACGAGAAACAAGCGAAAATTATGACCCTGGCTAATACCCCCCCCCCTTCCCCGGCAGTTCAAATCAATGATTCGCGTGCTTAAATTTTTTTATTATGTCACATGTATGAAATAAATCCTTCCACTCTGTTATGCTCCTGGGAACTTCTTACAGTCGGTTTAAAAGCTCTTAAATTCAATTTTAAAAATGTTCCAATATTAAACTGTTTTTAAAATATTTACAGAAATTACAATATGATATTACTAGTATTTCCACAATCAAAAGAGTGATGATAAGTTATTCCCGTTTTGGAGATAAAGAATTTTCCAAATGTAACTTTGATTGCTTGTATCGTTCATATAAGGATTGAAAATGTTGATAAGATATTTGATTTCAAATCAGAATATATCATTAACATTTTCTAATTAAAGATCAAGACAAATGAAATACCCGTTCAACATTCCTTTCCTTACATTCCTTTTTTTCAGCGACGGAATGGTAAAATATGTTTTCTTCAACAAGAGAACAAAGTGGCGCGAAATTGAGAAAGAGAACGTAACGTCATAATCAGTTTTACTTGTGACGTAATGACGTTAACGATAGGCCCAAAATAGGCCCATGGCACTTAACGTAGTATTTGAAAATAGGCCCAAAATAGGCCCGCGGCACAAAGAATGTTAAGCAATGAATCATTATTTTTTGAGTGATATAGTTTCATAACTGCAACGGTGTGTGCAAACAAATTGAATAACGCGCGTTAGCGAGTTATGAAAATTTGTTTGCACACACCGTTGCAGTTATGAAACTATATCACTCAAAAAATAATGATTCATTGTTTATATTTACATTTTTTAAACTTTCTATCTTAACTGCAAATGTGATTTCTATTTAAAAACCTATGTATTATCCTTCGTGTAAGCTACATTTGATGGATCAGCCAACGTAACAGCTTCTGGTCAATTTGAACGTGATTTTTTGATTTTCGCTTGTGACGTTGCACTTCCTCGGCGTTCAACGATTATGACGTCAAACTAAAATGCATGTTTTAACCTCTTGGTACCCTGTCTGTGTTATGGTGTTTTGAATGCAATAGATTTCCATTCATTTTATATGCAAAAAATATATGTAATGTAAATATAGAAATTTGAATGTCGTGGATTTCTATTGAATTTCATAAGGAAAAATACACGGAATGTAAATATTTTTAATAAAATAAAAGTTATTTAAATTACTTTTTAGTATACAGTGGGATATGTCATTTTTAAAGCGTGCATAAAATCGAATTTCCGCGACATTCTAGTGTATATGAAGCAGAAAGGTTTACAAAAAACTAAAAATTAACACTGCACACTGAAAAAAAAAATTAGGAGTATAGTTCGAGTTTCCTCGACAATACATTATATAGAAAAAAATACAATATCCTTGACCCAAGCGCCTATGATTTAATACAACGCCAAACATTTTCGATTATATTAAGGTCTGGGGACTAAACCGTTTTATTGTTTCCTGTCTAGATGCGTGTGGTGTTGCGTTATCATCTTGGAAAATAAACTGGCGATTTCCAAACACTCTAGCAATAACTGGCCATAAGTGATTATCTAGAAATTCTATATACTTTATAGAATTTAGATTTCCATCAACTGGCACAAGAACACCAATACCATCGTAGGTAATACAACCCCAAAACATACAACTTACTATAATGGGCGTTTTCTGTTGATTGAGGCAGTAGGGCTTCCACTTCTCGGACGATTTTCTCCATAAACTCACAGAACTATTTTGTCCTGTGTTTCGTCTGAGAATACGACTTTTTGCCAATGATCAGAATTCCAATGTATTTTGCCTCGGCACCACAGTAGTCTCCGTTGACGGTTAGTTTTACATATTGTCAAAGTTTTTTGGATTTTCCCCCGCCTGTATCCTTCTTGATGCAATCTGCGTCGAACGGTTCTAATAGACACGTTTGTTAGTTCATTTCTGTTGAACGTTGATGTAATATCTCACAGAGATTGTCGGCGATTTGTTTTGAGAATTCGATAAAGTTTCTGATCACCCCTCTCATCTGTCACTCGTGGCCTTCCACTTCGGGGGTTGTTTTCTAAACTTCTCTTACCTTACTTTCAAATTTTACCAAAACTCGCCCCACTGTACTTCGATGGATCCCCAATGCTTATTTTATTGTTGTTAAATCCCCTTGAGTTTAATAGTACGATCCGCTCCTTTAAAGGTACTTGGACACAGATTTGAAGTTAATATTTTCTCTATAATATTACGAATTATATATTTTAACAGCATTTCACACAAAAATTAATTAAAAAATTAATCTTTTTTCATTTGAAAGTTATTAAAACTTTAAATTTTTTGGCGGGTTTGATTGACACATCCTTACACTTTCACAAATTTTAAGTTTACTCTTAATACTTAGGAAAAGTGGCAATCTTGTTGTGTATAAATACAAAATACTAATACTATAATCCAGAAAATTCAGAGTAGACATGTTCGAAAGCAAAACAAACACACAATGTATTCTCAGTCCGTGCAGTTGTGGTGAGCAGACTTTGACAATTGAACGCACCCGGTGAAATCAAAACATCAACACAAGCAGACTCGTGCCTTGTTTACAAAAACTGTGTAAATAACACGAGTGTGATCGATTTGCACACACGACTTAGCTCGGAATGACGATACTTGTGAAGGTGTTTTGCTTTCTAACATTTCTACTCTGAATAAAATTATTTTTCTGGGTTAAAGTTTTAATATTTCTCATTAAAACACAACAAGATTGCCAATTTTCTGAAGGATTAAGAATAAAGTTAAATATGTGAAAGTGCCGGGATGTGTCAATCAAACCCGCCAAAAAATTTGAAGTTTTCATAACTTTTAAATGAAATCATCGTCGCAAACCACGGCCAAAATGTACGCTCCTCTCCCATCTGGTAGGAGAGAACTATATATGCGGACTCCGGACCGTGGCTTGAGACGATGACATGAAATAAGATTTTTTAATTAATTTTTGTGCGAAATGCTATCAAAATATATGATTCGTGATATTATAGAGAAAAAATTAACTTCAAATCTGTGTCCAAGTACCTTTAATTCAGTTGACTCTTCGACATTATTTACGTTCACGACACACCGGAAATCGTCTGCTCAAGTTAAAACTTAAACGGTCCTAAAAATAAATCACACCTCGAATTTTATATTCCAAATCTATTTCGTTATGCTTCAATATTGAAAACAAAATTTAAAGCGAGTTAAACATGATGACCTCAGCCATGTTTGTTGCAATACTTTTGGCCACTCAGTGTAGATATCATACAGACAATGGAGAGGAAAACAAAATCATTGTCTCATACATAAAGAAAATTTTCGATATGAGTGGGTCTACGCTCAATTTTTATGAAAGTCAAGTAAAAGACATTTCCAGATTTCGCGATCTCGAGACCGTACTCGCACACTGACTCTGACAGTTGTTTCAAAAGTTTTAGGGGGCGTGTAAAAATTTGATTTACTTACATACAAACAAAAACACTGTTTCCTAGATAAAGCAACGTAATATGTGGTATTTAAAGTTATATAGGCGTATTTTTCATATGTTCAGACTAACTAAAATTTAAATGATCTTTTTCTTTGTTTTGTTACTTTATATAAAGATAGGACTTTCTTGTAAATAACACAATAATTTTATTTAAATCAATTGCGTTACATAGAAATCCGAGATTAAAAACAATAGCCGATTTATTTCCGAAACAGTTTAAAATCAATTTAACCTACATGTATCGAAATATGGGGATGATATTTGGGTTCAAAATCGGTGATTTTATTTTGAATTTAGATAGCAAATATTATCTTAATCTTTGTGTAATCTCGGGTTTTACTTTTTTTAGTTCAGATACGCCAGACTCAGTACATAGCTTTATAACCCTTTTAAAAAACTTTTTATACGGCCCCTTATATATCGAAGTACAGAGTACGAGTCTGAGCTCGTAGCGCTTATTGCTGGAAATGTCTATTGTTTAGAGAACGAGACGGGTTATGTATCGTAAATACAAATTGGGGGTGGACGAGTGCGTCTACTCTCAACCACTATTGGAATACTTATTTCAATAGTGGTCGTATTTCAATAGTGGTTGCATACTATGTTTGTTATTGAAATGCACTCTCAACCACTATTGAAATAATTATTTCAATAGTGGTCGTATTTCAATAGTGGTTGCAAACTATGTTTGTTATTGAAATGCACTCTCAACCACTATTGAAATTATTATTTCAATATTGGTTGCAACAATCGCTAATTTTCCTTTTCTTTTGAATCGAAATTATGTGTAGATTCTGTGTAAAATAAGTTTTTAAAAAGTGATTGAGAAAGAAGAAGGTACGGTTTCAATACAAACTTGCCCTTTGATTTTCTTAAAAATGAAACTGATGTAAAAAAAAAAATGAAAACTCATGTATTCTGAATCATTGAAATTTTTATGCGTAAAAATAATACAGATCATTTTTCTCAAATGCATTTCTAAATGCTAATTGTGTTCAAAGCTGAAACCAATATTTAACAAGAGGCCCAGGGGCCACAGCGCTCACCTGAGCACATCGGGCTTGAATTTACTCCCCCCCCCCCCCCAGGCGTTCATCATTTGAACAAACTAGAATCTACACTACCTGAGGATGATTCCATATAAATATCACT
>PRKT01002082.1:7800-30310 GCA_003671525.1 Saccostrea glomerata | reverse complement strand
CTGACTGTTAAAAAGAAAAAATACCTGCGCTATGCTTTACTGTTTACAAGTTATAAATTTATATTGTATACAATGAAATGTATGTCTTACGTAATAAAGTGAATTGAATTCAATTGTATTCAAAACGTTTTCATTATAAATAACTAAAGTAATATCGAAAATACTTATCTTTTACTTCAATGACCATTATGTACTCTCTGCTTATGGATGTAAAATCTTTTGAACTGTTCAGGCGATTCTGGACCTTTGTCTTCCGATGAGCAGTGGAAAATTCTAAGAAGATAGACATAGGTGAAATAACTTATCGAAAAGGTATCTTGTCTGTGTTTACTTTCATTATGTACTTTTATTTTTACAATAATAAACGGGGGATAAATTAATGCCGCGTTCTTGAACTTGAACCTTAATTATCACCAAAAACTGAAAACATTATTTTTAAAACTTATCTTCTGCTTCAATGGCCCTTTTTTACTCTGTTATGACTGTGAAATCTCCTTTGACTGTTGATGTAACGAATGCTGGACTTCTCGTCTTTTATTGAGCCGTGAAAATCATAACTTCAGGTATACATGTACGTATCTAAGGTTTGAGGATTCTCGGTCTGCATGCGCTATTCTGGATACTTCACCACGAGAACTGTGTTTAATGAACCGTCTCCGTATTTTCGATGGTAAACTGAATGTTTGAAGAGTATACCTGTCTTTTGTCGAATGCAATGCCATATAAAATTTGTAGACTGGTTGTAGAATCGACTTTCCAAACGGGGATGGGCCTGTCTCCTTGCAATTTTTGTCATTAGGAAGTATACGTCTGAATGTCGCAAAGCAAAGCCTTCGAATGAGTTAAAATCGTGATTAAAGTGAATACCTGTTCACCCGTTCTACAGGTATCGACCTTTAGATACTGACCAATAGCTACTGTCGCTATTATTAGCACATAATAAACAAAAGCACGTGTTCCTAGTACATATGATAAATTAATAAGCCTGAAGAAGGTAGTTACACATTTTGTTAATATTTAATAGTCTTCAAGTGGCTTTGACTAATCAACATTCACGAGAATTGAATCACCAGATTAGTTTTTTAAAATTATTTTATTATTATATTTGAAATAAGAGGAAATAACTCTTACCAAACTTTAAGGTCATAAATTAGGACACTTTCCACCCTTACATGCAAATAGTAATAAATAGGAATTATGTCGATAGAAATCGAGTATTCAATTTCACAAACTTACAACTTGCTCCATACTTCAAACGGTGTCTTCTACCTATTCCCACTTTTAAAAAATCTCAATTCCCCCTATTCTCATTTGCAAATAACAATAGATGATGAAATTAACTTAAAATTTTCCATCTTTTCCTTTAAAAAATCTTATCTATAATTAAAAAAAAAGCAAATTTACCTATCCTATGTTTTGTTCATTAATCACTGTTTATTCAGTACTTATATGTTTATATAAATTATTATTTGTTTACACAAAACACCCACCTATTCCCACATAAAATCTTATCTTTTTCTACTTAATTTTCAAAAAGTTGGAGTAGGTAGAATGAACCCTTCAAACTCTATATTCTCAGATATTTAGCTAATATCATCATTAAAAGTTGTTGTACATTGACCAATCCATTGTCAGTTATGATTTTGTAATTTCAAATTTTCTGTTGTCTATATGTTGATGTTCAATAACTGCCTACACTTTGGTAGTATGTAATCGAATGTATTCTTAAAACATGCATTAAAACTTTGCTAGATTTAAGATTATTTTTTAAACACTTTTTTTATTGGCTAAGCTTTATATATTTTTTTTAGAGCGATGTTCAGAAAGTATGGGGACTTATTGAAGAGAAAAAAAGTTTACGACAAAAGCAAACTAAAGTTACGCGTAATTTAAGAAAATCGATCTTTACTTTAAGTCAGCTGTCAACATTTTTTTTAATTTAATGTATTGTAATTAAATATCAATAGTGAGTGATACAGTTCAAATCTATCACAGAATCACGGTACAGTTAAAGTGAAATCTGATGTCAAGACATCACACAACATATACGCTATCGCATTTTCTGAAATGGTATTTTCCTTTGTGTTTGATAGACAATCTGTGTCACTTCATCCAATCATCACAGACATCTAAATGTATATATTATAAACTGTAGACCATCTTTCAAACTGCAACACTAGTAGGATATCTTAAATTAATATCATTTGTTTCTAAATCTCCAAAACTGCAACTGCTTCTGTGGCGTCAGTCACAGATTAAACGGCAGGACCAGGTGAAGCCCCACAACAATAAATAATAAGGTCCTATCGTCTCATATTTTTGTGCTTTTTTTCAGACACATGTCTGACATATCGCTGGTTAACTACATTTTTCTTCAAATATAATTTTAGTTTCTGTTGGCGTTTTCCATATTCTAATTATTATGTCTAGAATTCATATAATTTGACAAAAGTCTCTGCTACGTCAATTGAAAATTACTTGATGTCAGTTTTGCAGTACTTTTCATAAGGAATACACCTGAAGAAAGATATACTATAGTAAACTATAGGTATATAGGTTACTATAGTTTTCCTTAAGTTATTCAAAGTTTCAAATATTTTTACTACAGTTGTGTAGATAAATTATGGTAGAAGACAATGGTTATAAAAAGTTTGTCAGTGCATTTAATCTGATAGTGTAAATGCGTGCGTTTCCTAGGAGGGGGGTATTGAGTGTAATTCGGAGTTAGATACCTTGTGTTATGATGACTCTTGGTGGTAGCGCGAGGCAACAAAGGACGGGCAAAGTCTTTCATGAGAATGTATAGTAAAAGTTTTAAAAATCCGATTCTCAGGAACAGCAAAACCATGATTGTTCAAAATCTTTAAATGGAAACACCCTCAACAATTGTGAATTTAGATTTGATCAAATTTTGACGTAGGGGTAGGCAGTGGATGGGGTTATCACAATGTAAGTTCAAACTTTAAAGGTGAAAATCACATGTAATCAAAGAAAAATGCAAAAATTCATAATGTCTGTGGATTCAAATTTGTTCTAATTATACCCCGATCCCTTTAAAGGTAGGTTGGGACCAATTTTGTATTAAGCTTTTCAACTCTGAACTGATTTATGGTTTTATCTAATCACATGCAATGCTCAGCTGAACGTTTTTGCCAATAAGCCTCTTGTTAACAATACTTTTTACCACTATTCAGACATTGAATTTTTCTACATTGCTGAGCATTGTTGCCAATAACACTCTTGCTAGCAATACTTTATACCACTATTTAAACATTGAATTTTCTACGTAGTTCTAGATCCATTTGCTCGCTCATGTCAAGATGATTGTAGTACACGGGGGTTGTGACAAGTAAACAGGATGCTTGGTCCTCAATGACACCCGACCCCATCTATGATGCTTTTTTTGGTCCCTGTTTGCTCTGCTCCCAATTCAAGTTGCATAAATAACACGAGCATAATTTCTGTCCATTTTATCATAATAATTATCAAGTAATCAGAAAAGTTTGTGATACTGGTATGATGAAAATATGTGTAATCATTTTCCTAAGTAAGCATTAGGTCGTGTTTTGGTTGTCCTGATTCATACTAGATAATATACCTTTATTTTTTTACAAGATTTGTCCAAACAATGTATCTTTGATAAATAAATAGGGCTTACGGGGAGTGTGAACATTTAACAAGGGAGACTTACAATACTTTTCCAAAGTACATGTATCTGATCCCACCTGGAATTTCAAGACATCTCTGTGTTAGACCACTTTGCTTATTTGTATGAAATATATGAAGATCAGGAACAGTTTTGAGCTCAAAAGTCCATTGTTTTTTTTTCTTTTTTTTCTGAGACCGATCACTATTCATTTCCACACCTGAATATCTATCTTCCAGACTGAACTACTAAATGTATAGTTTAGTCTAAATTTACTCTTAAAAATTCTAGAAAACGAAATTGGTCAGATTCCAGGCTTCGTGCGATTTTTGTTAATGTCCCCTAATTGAATACATGGACTATAAAAAACTATACTATAGACTCTACTGCTTGGATGCGACCCATCTGTCTTTAGCTTGCCTGTTGATACATATTTTATATATATATATACACTGTATGATAAAACATTAATTTTATAACCTCTTTATTTATATAAAATATAAACATGTGGTAGAGGATTGGAGAGTTCAAACTTTCAATATGCAATATTTATATGATAGAGTTATTACAATAATGTAAATATCATAAATAAATCAGGCAGACCAAAACATACTAACACAATTTTCAAACAACTGCAAAAAATTTATCAAAATGGGATATTGAAAATAACATGTAATATGCGTATTTTTCTGTGACAGACTCATTTCTGACACAAAATACAAAAATAATTTAAATTTTCGGCCCTTCACAAATGCAAAGAAAAGATAATCTGCCACCGTACTGTCCTAATTATGGCTGTTATTATAAATAACGTAGACTTGGTGTTTGACAAATATCACCTTTGTTGTATTTGCATGTTTGTTTATAGCCACAAGGGTAAAAGGGTAAAAGGATAAAATCAGTCTCTCCTCTTTTTAGTTTTTTCCTTAAAACCATTCCGGGTCATAGCTGGAACATAGGTTTAAATAATCCACGCCGTTGGTAAGATAAGATATGACATTATAAACTAGTGCTAATTGTAACGGGGACCGTTACAGATGTTCCCCAAACGCTCCCCAACTCCCTTTTGGTGCCATATTCCCTGTAAGCTTCATTAAATAAGACAAACTCTATGCATCTGAGATTTTAACAACATTTACAAAGAAGTGTACAAAAATCATTTAAACTTTAGCATTGCACGCGTGCACATGTGAATGCATTTGCGTCATGACCATATCATCTTGTCTACACAATCTATATTTTTAATACACTGAATATTAAAGTATTTAATCCAAAATTTTTTAAAAAATACGCTCATTCAAGTGTATGTTTGATTTTACTCATTTCACGTGCACGCACGTGCATACATGAGCATGGTGACCATACCTTCTTGTAGAAGTCCATTACATCTATCTATGTTCTAAATTCCACCCCGTTTGGGTGAAAACTAAGGGAGTTATAGCTGTTTAAAGTTTCAGCCAATCAGATTGCAGCACATGTACACGCACGTGTATGCATGTGCATGGTGACCATACCTACTTGTAGAAGTCCATTATATCTATCTATGTTCCAAATCCCATCCTGTTTGGTTGAAAACCAAGGGAGTTATAGCTGTTTAAAGTTTCAGCCAATCAGATTGCAGCGCACGTGCATGCACGTGTTTTCATGATAATTGCTTTATTTCATGTTGTAGGATATCCTGATGCATGGCTATGTTCAAAATTTCAAAGGATTTCGTAAAAAAACAAGAAAGATATTGAGACTTTAGTTTCAGCCAATCAGAGCAAAGCGCACGTGCATGCGCGTGAGATCTTGCTATTTTGACCATGTCATCTTGTCTATACTACTAATACATCCTTACATTATGAGTTTCAAAGCATTACATCGAAAAATAGAAAAGTTAAGGCAATATACATTATATTGGCCATTTAACGTGTTGCACGTGCGCGCTCTTGCAAGCACGTGCGCACAAAATGACCTTCGTTCGGCAAATCTACATAACATCCCTACTGACCCTAAAAAGGTTTTACCTAAGTCGGATGTGTAGTTTACAAGATCACTCGTGGACTAGATTTTCCCAGGAAGAAGAAAAATAATAATAATAATAATAAGAAACAGAGTAAAAACAATATGTTCCCCAACTTCGTTTGGGGAACATAATAATGATTAGTATTTATTGAAAGTAAAGTAAGAAGAATCTAAAACTAAATTCCAAATAATCGCCGAATTAATTCCAAGCTAAATTACATGTACCATGTAGTAGCCCCTTTTTATATGACATAATCAGCACAGATTTCTTCAGTTTATGTTCAGCTAATGATTGAAATACTTATATATTGTCCTAATATTGAGGCTAAGTATATTGATCAAAAGCTAATTTATTTTATATCATTTTTTGTTTGTTTGTTGTTTGCTTTAGAAATTTTTATTGGAGTAGGCATTTTTTTTAAAACCTCCGTCGTTGTATACCCGTACATGTATACCCAATACTTGAGAATAAAACATAATTATTAGGTTTGTACTATGTGTGCCTAAATTAATTGATTTATATACATCTTTCTTTCTATCTAAAATTTCTCATTACATACCTTTAAACAGTGGAATGTTTTATAAATTGTCCGGGTATTATTTACTGTGAGTAGTATACGCAATTTTCTGTTATTTCTCGATAATCACAAGACCGGTAGGGAGGGGATTGTTCTTTCCACCACTGCACCTGATCCCACCTCTGAAGTATTAGACATCCGTGTCTGCTCTGCTAAAAATTTGCATTGTTTAATGTACTTTTGAATTTGACATCATAGGAAACCCACGGTCGGTCTCGCTAAAAGCGAGACCGACCGTGGGTTTCCGACGATGGAATTTTAATACTGTTCGTTATCTCCATTTATTATAATACTCTTTTCCTAGAGTCGATTATACAATTAAATAATATTGTTGGAATTCTGCATTTACTGATATTTAATCATGGTGGCGGTGTTTTTCCGTTGAAGTGAAGTGTACAATAACTGGAGATGCAACGATGGACAGAGCCAGCAAAAAATATGCCGTGTAAATAAATTATTGAACACCAAGGCTATTTTATCATTTTAAATTACATGTTAAATGAATCTGAATTACAGAATGAAATGGGCTTTGATATATACAAAGGCAAAATTTCTGCAAGTGAACTAAAAAAGTCTTTCACATAAATTACATTGCGTATCCCAAACCACATAATGCTTTTACGCAATTATTCCATCCACCGCAAAGAGAAATCAAGTTCTTGACATGAATTCCACACAAAATGTGTACATCAAAAATACTGACAGAAAGGAGAGATTATTCATAATGTCACCTGACAAAAACTACATTTTGTATTGGTGTAAATAAAAATGATGCATGAAAATTGTGACTGACGTTTGATTGGCTATGATACAAGAAAGCTATTGAATATTTATTATGGTGTATCCTTATTTATTTGGACGAAGCGCGGAGACTCTTGCTTCGCAATCGTCACCACTCTTCGTCCAAATAAATTACTCTCTCTGTATTGCATAATGCACCCATATGGGTCAAGCAATACAATCGATCATAAAAAAAAACAAAAGTAAAGTTATATATAAAATAGACTGTAGAAATTTATTCCTTAAATGTTACACGGGTGTTGACCTTTTATTTCTCAATTCTAATGATTGTTTTATAAAATTAAAGTGCAAACAATTGGTATAACTTAAAGCTTTAGACTAAGTATATATTCAAGTTTCTGTGAAGTTGATTTAAGGTGGGATGTAGAACAATTACCTAACATAGATTTTACAAGTACACTCCTTGCTTGTATAAATCAGGATACACCATAATAAATATACAATAATTGTTACTTTTTATACATTTTAGAGAGAGAGAAAGAGAGATGATAGAAAACGAAAGAGAGGGAAAACATGGGTAAAATTATTCACTTTGTGAAAGGTTGCAAGTTTTTTTATTAAAGAATCATTGGTCTGAAATCATTAATTGGAAAACTGCAGATAAGGTAGGATAGATAAACAATTCAAGAAGAAATTATAGTTAAGAAAGTTAGGGGGCTAGGCTGGATGTTTAGAGCACCAATAATTAGTATAGACCAAAGGGGAATACGAGTTGCGATTTACATTTTATGTTTAAGGATGAAGCACCGAGCAACAAACAGTGCAAAATGCAAAGTCAGTTAATTCGTTACTCTATAAAAAGGCTATAATTTGTGTCCCCGTGTATAGAATATTAGAAATCGGGACAACAATGTCCAAAACCGAGAAAATCTTATAATACCTTCGATGTAAACAATAAATTTTCCAAGATCGTAACTATAAGGTCAGGTTCAGTGAAGATGATGCATTTATGAGAGTCTTAAATATGTCTTAAAACAATACTAACATGACGCCTTACAATAGAATTGGTTTATTAATTGCGATAACTGTTGTCTTTAACATCATGAAGTTTGTGCAAAATACACTATTAGTGAAATAACATCAACAATAATAACAAGTATCATAAATATTCGATCCAAAACTTTGGCTGTTACTTTTGTTTTTACCAATTTGAAAACATTCTTGATACTTCTTCCCTTTTGAGACAATGTGCCTTTAATGTCAAAATCCTCAGGAACTTTTTTCTTATCAATATCTGCAATATCTGGCAAATCCGCAGGTACTATCTTGTTATCAGATTTGTTTTCATTTTCACAGGAACTAAAATGAACTTGTAGCACTACAGCCTCCAAGACCACTGTGAGGCCACTAACTACTAGCTGTATAGTCAGATAGACCGTAAATGGAGGGATCTTATCCGACTTAGGCATTGTATCGTTGATGGTACTTAAAAATACAGCAAAAGATAAGAAAATCGCCATCGATGTACCCATTTTTTCACCAGAATCTATCGGTAACACAAATGCGAAAATATTTAAAACGGAGAGAATAATCACTGGAAGAAGGACGGTCAAAACAATGAATTCCGGTTTCCGCTTGATGCCCAAACTGAATGCCAGTTGATTATTGTCTGAAGTTATACCAAAATCAGTAACCTTCCATTCTTCGTTTTGTTCATAGTAGGTCAAGCTATATGCGGAGTATGTTGTTCCTAGATCAATGAATTCGGAAGTAGTAAAGAAATTTCCAAAAAACAGTGAACAGACCTGCGAATCGAAAGGGTATTTCCTGATGTTTATTTTGCACTGTGTAATGCTTTCTCTTGACGTTGTATAAACAAGATACCCAAAACTATGTATTGTTACGGGTTTTTCCTCTGTTAAACATTTTTTATCCGTTACTTCATTGAAGATACAAATTGAGCTTGGTATCCAGACATATTTTGAAGTTGTTTGTAGTTCGGTTATCCCATTGTAAGACGTTGAATCCCATATAAAGCGGTGATCTGGCCATGACATTGAAATCCAAAAAGATGCTGAAAATGTCTGTTCCTTCTCATCGACTTTCCGAATTGACATAAGATTTACATTTATTGATAAAAAAATCTTGTCGCTGACAGTATTAAATGGTGCCACTCGAACTTCGTGACTGTCTAAGACATCCTTGAAAAGTTGCGATCTATTGGTTGCAGAACATACGTAGTGTAAGCCAAACGCAACCAACAAGAAATACAACTTTGCCATTTTTTAGAATGATCGAATTTTTCTTGAGTTACGATGAAATGGTTGATTTCAAGGCTGTTTTGCAATCCAGAATCGATAAGTGAAATCTGTCAATATTTTATCAGGACGTGAGAATTGATAAAATCACAAAATTAAACAACTGATTTAATATTCTGTAACAATAAGGGTCTGAAAGGAATGATAATAGTTTGAGATGTCCTTTTGTAAATACTTGCATTTCTCAATTACTTTGATACGTCAATCATTTAGTTACTTTTAAGACTTTAATATAAAATCTTCTTTCAGATCCGTCCTTGCGGGTTTGAAATCAGGGTTGAATATTTAAAGGAACTATTTGCTTTATGTTTATTTACCAGAATTACATTAATTGCTGAGTAAACAGATAGAATAAAAACTAATTTACTCTACAGGTATTTAAATTCATACATGGGTCAATTAAAAAAGAATTGTAATAACTTCGTCATTTTAAAGTTTTATAATTTTACATCGTCAGCAGGCATCATGTGTTGATATTAGCTAAGGGTTAAAACCCAGCTTTGTATTTATAACTAACAGCCGGCTTTCAAAGTTAAATGAAATTATTGTCCAAATTGACCCAAACAAACATGCTGGCCTAAATGGAATGCAGTTGTTGTTCGTTGTGAAGTTACATGACTTGTTTACAATGAGAACAAAAGAAAAGCCGTCAATCGTTTTTATAGTGTTGCATTGATTCATATCGAGAAAATAATACGTTCATAACTAATGATAAAAACTGTATTTATTTAATTAATTTCACCCAGTGCTACGAACTAAAATGATCATATTTTCCCCTTTCTATCTTATTACTCAAAATGAATTACAGGAAAATCTGAGTAAAAATCTTATTATTGGAATCATATTTTTGCGGGTTTCTTTCGTCTCATTTGATTTATTAAATCTAAATATATCATAATGTTCAGATCACATTCAACAGCTAATTATATAATTCACTCTCAGTGGAAGAAATAAACTCATTACAAGTCTTTTACATATTTTATTTCGTTAAGGATTATTTATCCCCGGAGAATAACTCTATGCTCCTTACATGCTATATAAATTGCTCCTAATTGCAAGGAAAAATAAAGAGGGGGGGGGGTAATTTAATGAAATTTGCATTGTATATTTATAATTTGCATGCTTTCTTTTTAGAATTAACAAACAAACACTTTACATTTATTTGAAAACAAACTGGGTACATGTATGTATGTCTTTCGCAATCATGGGTTTAAATGTAAATCAAATATGTGCCATTTAAATACCCTTTCTCTAAGTATGTTTTTTCTCTTACCCAGCAATGGATTGGTAATCCCTTCATTTAAAAGAAACCGTTTGACATTACTTTTATTCATTTTTTTTTAAACATAAACTCACTTTACAAGAAGCATGACTTTTCAAGAGTTTCATTGAGGATAAACGTGTAAAAAGTCACTGACATTGCACCAAAAAATAAATTAACGAAACTACATTTATTATAATAATAGCTATCATAAATATTCTATCAAGTTTTTTTGCATCAATTTTCAAAAATTTGCACACTCTCCGTTTTGCCTCCTTTTCATCCATTTTTTCATCTACATCAAGTGGGACAACTTTGTTATCTGATGTGTCTTCAGATGAGCGGAAATGGACATGGAGTACTATGCTCTCTAGTACCACGGTTATCCCACTCACCAGCACCTGGGTAAGCAGGTAAGCAGAGAAATATGGAGTGTCGTCTGACTTTGGCATCGATTCATTAATTATCGTTAGAAACACAGCAAACGTCAAAAATATCGCCATAGATGTCCCCATCTTTTCTCCTGATTCAATAGGCAGAAAAAAGCAGCAGATATTAAGCACAGATAACAGAATTATTGGAAGCAAATCAGAAAGTATCACGTTAGTGTATCGCCGTTTAATCTCCACATGGAAATGAAGTTGTTTTAAAGTTAAGTTGAGAGATGCATCATATGATTGACGAAGGTTTGAAAAATAATTTAAAACATCCCACTCTTCATTTTTCTCGTAGTAAGTAAGACTGATCACTGAATATTGTTCTTGAGGAAGTAGAAACTCAGAAACTTCGAATAGATTTCCTATATATATTAAGCACACATGCGAGTCAAAGGGATACTTTCTGATATTTAATGCGCACTGTGTAACACTTTCGCGGGTTGCAGTATATGAAACCCAACCTATATTCGTGATGGTAACTGGATTGTCTTCAGTTAAACATTTTTCACTTTTGACCTCATTGTAAATGCAGACAGAACTCGGAGACCATACATATTTGGAATTTGAAATGATAGAAGTTATGCCTTTATATGAAGAGGGATTCCAACTAAGACGATGATCCATCCATCCCAAAGTCAACCACATAGATGTGGAGAACGTTTGTTCCCTTTCACTTACTCCACGAATGGACATAAGATTAATATTGACTGTAAGTGGAATAGCTTCTGCTGCTGTATCAAACGGAGCAACCCGGGCATCATGATTATCTAAAACATCTTTGAAAAGTTGAAGTCGACTTGTTGCTTTACAGCCATTAAGAATTAGAAAATAGATGAGCAATAGCACATGGAAATAATATTGCAAAGTCATTTTAGTGCCCGTCACTTAGAGTGACATTATAAAACCTGCAGCACTTGTACGTCTTTAAATAAAGCTGGCAACCTGTATTTCGAAATGAAAAAGGGTTTTGTTTTATTGAAATCTCTGCATGGAATTAAAATTCTAAAACTTTAACTTCAACAGTAAAATATAAGGTCAACGGATCAGAACAGTTTCTTAAGTAGTCTTTGTCCTACTTAAAGCTTTTAAAGATTTCCATTAATAAATACGATGTTAATCTTGATATTTTTAAATATGCAAGTGGCTACATATAAGGAGAAATAACTTCAATGCACATGTATTGTTGAGTTATTGTTTGATTTTATTTCTCCAATGAAATGTATATAATATGTTAATCATTCATTTTAATCAGCTTCTCCTACTCAATCTTAAAATCGCTGCTATTTATCTGGATTCGGGACTATTGATTGATGAAATAACACATATACACCAACTGTTCTTCAAAGAAGACTGTGAATAATTTTGCCTTTAATCTCTCAATAAAAAACTTTAATCTCATATCGCGTCACAATCTACAGAAGCCCATTTAGGACCTATAAAAATATTTTTGAAATTGACTATAACGAACTGTCAAATTTCTTATAACGAATTTAATTCATTATAACAATTTCCTTGAATTTGTTATAACGATTTTAATCTGTTATAACAAATTTGTTGAATTCGTTATAACAAATTCTTTAATTTGTTATAACGAATTAATTCGTTAAAACGAATTCAAAAATTTGTTATAACAAATTAAATTCGTTTAAACAAATTCTAAAGTTTGTTATAACAAATTAAATTCGTTTAAATAAATTCCAAAGTTTGTTATAACAAATTAAATACGTTAAATCAAATTCAATAATCAGGGCCTATAGAGAAATATATACGAATTCGATATGATATAACGATTTGTCGCTCGTTATAACGAATTGAATTCGTTATAACAAATTATGGAATTTGTTTAAACGAATTCAATTCGTTATAACAAGTTTTAGAATAAGTTAAAACGAGTTAATTCGTATTATCAAATTTTTGAATTCGCTATAACGAACTCAGCAAATTTGTTATAACAGATTAAATTCATTATAACGAATTCAAAGAAATTGTTATAACGAATTAAATTCGTTATAACAAATTCGACAATTCAATATATTAATAGATTAAATTTTCAAATTAAACTAAATACGTAATGTGCTGTCATAGCTTTTATTGAACAGAGAAATGTACGAGAGAGAGAGAGAGAGAGAGAGAGAGAGAAAAAGAGAGAGAGAGAGAGAGAGACTCCATTCACAGGTATTTGTTGTATCAAATAAAAATTTGTATTATTTTCCCTTAATATTCCAAGCAGTAAAAGTACTCAAATTTTTAAGATTAACAAATCCATTTGACAATAATCATCGGCTTTAATTTTCCGCCTTCAACTTCACACGGTTCACAGGAAGTCCACATGTCCTGTAAATCAAATTCATTCGACACATTGGAGGTGTGAAAATCTCGCTTCACCGAGCATGCCGAAGGCAAAGAGTCATTTAGTATTTCTAAGAAGTTTAAGTATTTTTCCCTATCATTACTAGATCTGATTTTTGCATTCCTGCAGAAAAAAATACATAAATAATGCGAATATATACTTGGAAGGATTAAGTTTGAAATTGAATTTGAAACATAATCCCTGCCAATTTAAAATACTACTTTCAGCACTTATAAATTTAAAAATACTATTGTTTAATGACTGTTTGATATTCTTTTTACAAGACTGATTTTCTTGTGTTACGATACACATTAAATATTTAATGTGTATCGTATTTGATTCAAACAGTTGGTCTTTTCTAAAATTTAGAATGACGCAATTATTCAATTAGTTCTAGGGATATTTAATTTACTGAATATCTGCAGTACTGTTCATAATTCTCAAACCTACGTGCTACGTTCTAATTTGTTTTTGTGCATTTTTTTTAAATACGTGATAAATTTTTTGTGTGTATTCTTGTCTTGTAAAAGACTTTGATTATCATCCATTCATTAACGATTTGTCGTCTTTTGCATTACAACAAAATGTTGCCGTGCGTGAAGCATTTGTACATTGCCCTTTTGTAAATTTAATATTTTAGCATCGTTTTACTTAATGTATTATTTTCCAGGGAAATTTCATGAATAAAGTAACAACCAAGTAATAATAATAGATATCGAAGATAATTTTTGAAGTGAAATAATTATTCTTCAAACACGATATCTTAGTTATTTAATTATAAAACGTGTAAATCCTTACAATCAAAAAGATAAGTCCTTTCACTTCGGAGTTCCGATTGACAATGAAGACTGAACGATAAGTGAACGGTGAACGCAAGGTGAACGCAAAGTAAACGGAACGAAGAGCGAACGGTGAACGCATGGTAAACGGTGAACGCATAACAGCTGTGGACGGAGAGCGAACGATGAACGCACGCTGAACGAACGGAAAAATGGGAAAGTACAACGTTTCAGGGACTGTAATATTTTAATTCATTTCTACTTTTGAAAAGAAGAATTTTCTCTACAAAAACATTCTTAGATCAATTGTATCTACGCTGATCTTCAGCAGAAGGAAAAGAAATTCCATTAATTTGCATTTGCTTACAATCAATTTTGGCAAGCGGCCAAGAAAATATACGGGCTTATGACTGATCTACACTATTGATACATGTATGATTAATTATCAACCAGATAAAGAAAATATTCCATTATTTTATTAATTTGAATACGCACTCACAGCTCATCCCTTCAAGAAACACGTGCTTCATTTGTATTTTAGATAGAGGAAGGAAGTTAATATGAATCATTATATACCTAACGTGTTTCAGTCAATTTTACTGTTGACTTTCTGCAATTAACTGACGTCGTGGTCCGACTTTCCGGATCACTTGACTGTGGTTTTCTGAATCCATATCACCATGCACTCTCTGATACTGATGACGTAGCATGCAGAAACATGACGTTATTTTTCTTGCGCTTAAAAATTAAAGTCCCCTGTTATTATGGTTTGTTTTTATAGATAAATGTTAAGCAATTTATCTTTCTGGTTTTATTTTGCTTTATTTAGCTAGTAATAAGGGGGTACATAATGAATTTATCATTAAAACAGTAACTTGATCCGAAGAGCCGTATATCACGTTCGTTGAAACGTTCGTTCGCTTCGCGTCTCGTTTCATCTGACGATCCGCGACTGTCAACTCGACCTGATACGACCCTTCCGATCAAGTAACTGTTCAAATAATATATAATCAGAATAAGGCAAAAAGAAAAGTCTTAGCTTTTTTCTACGATTGAAAAATATTTTATTGATTTTATACAAAACTAGATTGGCAAATTAAACACTTAAAAAGATTAAAGTTTGAAAATTGTATTTATTTTATATATTATAAAACTGCAGTCCATAATCATTATTCTTATTAAAATTTGAAACTTGCTTTGATTTTTTAATTGTTTAGATTTGTAACAAAATACAGTGAAGTATTTTTGAGATTTAAGCAGAAAATGGATATTTTTTCATAAACCGCCGTTCCACCAAAATAAAAACAAGAGGCCCACGGGCCTTATAGGTCACCTGAGCATTATGCAACAACTTTGCAGTTACAGTGTATTGAATTTGATTCAATAACATGTTTTAAGCCAGATGCTATATGGCATTCACAATTTTGAAAGAGCACCATTGATCATCATAACAATAAACTTAGCAGTCGCTTAGCTTGGTTACTGAATACCCATATGCAGGGTAGGGGAACAAAAATGCACTCCAACTAATCAGTAATATTCATCAATAATCAGTAGTGCCCCTAACACTCTGACATAAACCCCTGACCCTAGGTTGCACAAATTTTTAAAAGGCACCCTTAAAATTGCCTATCAAAAAGTAAATAAATGTTTTATAAATACAAAGGACCAGATTTCAAACAATTAATTCATTTCCAGTATATAAGTAGAGCCCCCCCCCCCTGACCCTGGGGCCTTGAAATTCACAATTCTACAAGATTAGGCCCTTGCTCATCATAACTATATAGGTAGTTCATCTGCTTCATACCCAGAGACAGAGAAGAAAATTTTCAAAGATTTAATGTATTTTCACTATATAATCAATAGAGCCCCACCCTAACACCAGAACCCCTGACCCTGGGGCCATAAAATTCACAATTTTTGTAGAGGCACTCTTGCTCATCATAACTATGCACTTAGTTGGTTTATTTAATACCTAGGAGCAGAGAAGAAGATTTTCAAAGAATTCATGTAATTTCACTATATAATCAATAGAGCCCCCCCCCCAACACCAGAGCCCTTGATGATAGGGCCATTAAATTCACAATTTTGGTTGAAGCACACTTGCTCATCATAACTATGCACTTAGTTAGTTTATATAATACCTAGGAGCAGAGAAGACAATTTTCAAGGAATTCAAATATTTTCACTATATAATCAATAGGGCCCCCCCCCTCACACATACACACCAGAACCCTTGACCCTGGGGCCATTAAATTCACAATCTTAGTTGAGGAACACTTGCTTATCATCACTATGTACTTAGTTAGTTTATTTGATACCTAGGAGCAGAGAAGAAGATTTTCAAAGAATTCATGTATTTTCACTATATAATCAATAGAGCCCCGCCCTAACACCAGAACCCCTGACCCTGGGGCCATAAAATTCACAATTTTGGTAGAGGCACTCTTGCTCATCATAACTATGCACTTAATTAGTTTATTTAATACCCAGGAGCAGAGAAGAAGATTTTCAAAGAAATAATGCATTTTCACTATATACTTATTTAGCCCCACCCTAGCACTAGAACCCCTGACCCCAGGGCCATGAATTTCACAATTTTGGTAGAGGACTCAATGCTTATTACAATCATGCAAATAGTTTGACTGCTTGATGTCCAGGAGTAAAGAAGAAGATTTTTAAAGATTGCATTAATTTTAGTGGTTTTGGCCCCACCCCTCAGGCCCCAGGGGGGCAGGGATCACGAAATTCACAATTTTTGTTCCCCTTCACCCATAGATGCTTTGTGCCAAATTTGGTTGAAATTGGTTCAGTGGTTGCAGAGAAGAAGCTGAAAATGTTCAAATGTTAACACACGACACACGACACACGACGGACGACGGACGACGACGGACGAAAACGGATAGCAATAGGTCACCTGAGTTTACTCAGGTGACCTAAAAAAAGATGTGTTTGTGAAACACTATGCGCCCGGCGGAAACAAAGTTCACAGTCCACCTCACAAGGTGGTTTGGTGTCATTTGTAAGAGCTTAATTAGTGTAGTATGCATACCAAATATGAAGTCTCTATCTCTCATTGTTCAAAAGTTATTGCGGAGGTTAAAGTTGACAACAGGCAAACAGATAAACAGACAATGAACACAATCCTTGAATGTAAGGTGTGACATTTCATGCATAGGCCTACCCCAAACCACATCGCAATGAGGCAATCCTTCGCTCCGACGCAGATAGGTAGAATATAACGTTAAATATTGTTTGTTTGTTTTTTTAATTACTAATATGTTTTAATTCACTTAGGTTTGTGACCAAACAATGCACCACGGGCACCTAAAATTTTGTCAGTAACTTGAATAAGCTGCAAATAATGCACTACGTGAAAGATTAAAAAACACGCAAAACTATCTGTTTTTTATCTTGAGGTCATTTGAGGTGTAGATTTTTATTTAGGGGATTATTTGCAACTTATTATTGAAAATACAGATGTTTGTCAACACAGAGACCTTTAATAGAATTGATACATGCACATAATATTTTCAATGAACGTCCAGTGCCCATGGTACATGCACATATATTTACCACACCTGTGTATAACTCCTGTGACTCATATCAAACAGAATGAGAATATGAATACAATGTATAATAATTGTTTAGAAAGTAAAAGTTTACACTTTGCAGTGCATGTACAAAACAAAAGTAACATAATAAATAAATTTTGGTTTTTGATGTAGTAAACATTGAAACAAATACATGTAGTTTCTTTTTAGCTCACCTGAGCCGAAGGCTCAAGTCAGCTTTCCTGATCAAAATTTGTCCGTTGTCTGTCTTCGTCTTTGTCGTCCTAAACTTTTCACATTTTCATCTTCTTCTCAAGAACCACCGGGCCAATTTCAACCAAACTTGCTACAAAGTATCCTTGGGTAAAGGGGATTCAAGTTTCTTCAAATGAAGGGCCACACCCTTTCCCAGGGGAGATGATTATGTATTAGAGAAAAATTAATGGCAATTTTAAAAAATCTTCTCCTCAAGAACCACAGGGCCAAAAAAGATGAAACTCACGTTGAATCATCCTCAGGTAGTGTAGTTTGTTCAAATCATGACCCCCGGGGGTAGGGTGGGCACAAAATGGCCGATCAAATTTATACATAGGAGTATATATTAGGAAAAATCTTTAATAATCTTCTTCTCATGATCCATAGGAACACAAAAGATGCAACTCACGTGGAATCATCCTCAGGTAGTGTAGATTCAATTTTGTTCAAATCATGACCCCCGGGGGTAGGATTAGGCCCAAATTGCCGATCAAAGTTTTACATAGGAATATAAAGAAAATGTCTTTAAAAATATTTTTCTCGAGATCCACTGGGTCAGGAAAGATGAAACTCATGTCGAATCATCCTCAGGTAGTGTAGATTCAAGTTTGTTCAAATCATGACCCCTGGGAGTATGGTGGGGCCAAAATGGCCGATAAAACTTTTACATAGAAATATATAGGAAAAATCTTTAAAAATCTTCTTCTCACAAACCATTGAGACAATAAAGATGAAACGCAGGTTTGTTAAGGCAGCACATGGAACAGAATTTGGCGAATTAACATTTTTTTATAATCATGTAACACTAATAATTCGGAAAAGTTAAGAATATAACTTTTGCCATAATTATGCATTCTATAGACTTCAATGGGAATTATTCTACAGAAAGCACTTCACCACGATGTCACCATGTGACGTCTATACTTAGAAAATATGCCTTAATGAAAATGTGAAAAGTTCAACACTTTCCCGGGGATAATTAATTTTAATTTGTAATAAAAGTTATGTAAAAACATCTCTGTACCATGAAAAGTGCTGCTAGAATCCTACTGTCCTATCACAGAAATAATTATTCACAACTTTAGGAGGAAACCTTTCCAAAATTTTTACATTTTGTTCATAACATCGAAAATAATGCATCAACTCCAGTAAATCATACGATTCTAGCAGCGCTCACCAAAAACAATAGATTAAGAACTTTAGATAAAAACAAAAATTTAGTTTCAAAGTAAGCGGCGTAGGGTTGAACTTTTGCATTTTTTTGTTACGAACGACAAAAAAAAAGGTTGATCGGCAAGTAAACACCCTGCCTGCTTTAGCTTTACGAAAGAACTGTAGAATTAGATTAGCATACCTTATTCATAAGCTTTATTCGAATTCCCACATGAATCACACATGATATTCATTTTAAATGCTTCTAAACTCTGATTTCTTGTGTTTCTTTTCATGAATTCTCGTTACGTTTCACTTTCACTCTGCTACTGCATGATCAACAGTTATGACGTCACGGGTTTGATATTAAACCCCTGTGATAACTACAGAGACCGAGAAACGATAAAATTCCATTTATATTATGTCTCTGCATATTTTGATTCATTTTTACGACCTCAAATCAATCTTAGATATCGATTTTAAGGAATTCTTATCTCTCTAAACTTCACGTCATATAGCTTACTATGACGTCATATCATAAAGACGAGTAGAATATTTGGTTGTAACCTTAACATACCTGCGAACTCATGTGAAATTATCCTCAGGTAGTGTAGATTCAAATTTGCTCAAACCATGACCCCCGGGGCTACGTTTTGGGCCAAAATGGCCAATCAAAGTTTTACATAAGAATATATACGGAAACCTTTTAAAATCTTCTTCTCATGTACTTCAAAGCCATGATTAGTTATATTTTTATGGAATCATCGACAGGTAGTGTAGATTCGAGTTTATTCAAATCATGATCCCCAGGGGGGTTAAAATTCAAGCTCCCCCCCACCTCAGTAAACTTTCAGTTCTGATCTGATATGTGCTTTATCCTAGCCAATGTGCTCAGGTGAGCGCTGTGGCCCCTGGGCCTCTTGTTTCCTTTTGGGTAGGTGGCTAAATCAGATTTTCCATGAAGAAAAATATGATCCTGGAAGGCATCACAGAGTGTTTTCCTTATATTTCATTGATGGCTGCCCTGCCTGTCCATCTAAAGGATGTCATTAGTACTGCAGATTGCCAATCTCTGGTTTCAACATTGGTGTTATAATCTAATTTATGTACAAGATAAGTACTAGATTTATTCAGAAACAATCCAATTAAAATTAGATGTTAGATCACACTCGCTACACTACTACATGTAACATCTAACTACAAACAACATCCCATTGAGGGTCACGTCAGAGTCCAAATTCTATCAAGTAATCAAATCGTCGCCTGCAAAATCATTGGTTATTTGTTGAAGCGAATAAGTCTAGAAATGTTCCAAATATGACCTCTGACATGACTCTCAGTGGGATGTTGTTAGATGTTAGTGTAGCGTGTGTGCGAGTGGATCTAACATTTAATTTTAATAAGGTTGATTCAGAAAGTACATCAATTCACATGTCCAACCTACATGTAATAATAGATCTTCTGTTATGTATATAAACCATGAAATTTGCAGATTAGATTTTTATTTGATAAACAGTATTGGTGTTACCTTTCAACATTAATATTCTCTCTGAGAGTGTCACTATTGAATGATGAAGTGTATAGTCCCTTTGCCTGTACATGGCAAGTGCACAGTCAGTGCCACCAAAGTGCAAGACTTCGCATTCATGTTGAGAGAGCCAGTCAACGACTATAAAAAGACCTTTCAATTTCATCGAATATCATGCCTTTAACCTTGAAGTCAACCGGAGACCAAATTTTGGATGTAACTGCTTTTCTCTGCAACAATGATTCTCCACTTGCTAAAAAGTAAAAAAAAAGTGCATTTTCCATTTAAGATTATACATGGGAATTAGCAAATCATCTCATTTTGTAGTATTTTAAAGAAATGTTATTTGACGTATATTTTGTATGATGTCATAGTAAAGTTTTCCCGTACAAATTAGGTTCCGCCTCCTTTTTGTAACCTAAACTGTGCTGCGTAGATAGTTTCTTTTGAACTTAGTCACAATTACAGCAAAAACTTATAAACAACCCAATACCCCATTGAAAAAAACGGACTTGTCCAAACTGTGACAAAGTTATCATGATACTCAATACTTAATATAGTAACATGATACAATAGATAAATGATCTTTCTTTTATTTAAAGAGATCGATTCAAAGAGTTATCTCTAAGTAAAGTAAAGTACATTAATTATTTTATAAAATATTCTTTTAATGTCTGTTTATTTATTTGTATCATAAGGGATCATGATTTACGCATGTTAACCTGAAATTGTCATTTCCGTACCTGCTCTAGATAATATAGATGACTTCTGTAATTAGATATACACCTCGTAAACACAATGATTTCTGCAACAGAGCCTCATGGAATTTCGTAGAAAATATACATGTACATGTACATGTAATTATATATGTATTTTAAGTACATGGATGGTACTGAAAATAAAAATCTTGAATAATCTTTCAAAATTTATATTTCCTACCTTTAATATCAACAACTAATTTAAGATACATACTAAAATAGATTTTGACATCTAGAAATAGATAAATATCACGGTCAAATTTGGGGAATGCATATATATATAGTTCAAGTTAAACTTTTATATCAGTAAGCCTTACATTTGATTTTGGCAATATTTTCAATTTCAATGAAGTCGGGATTGATTTTTAAAAGATATTTCTAGGCTGAATACTGGCATTCATTTCCGGAAATAGGAATATGACGAAATCAAATCCAGACCGTAGATCTTCATAAAATTAGTCTAAATTACAATGCACCTTATAGTCTGCAGTCGTAAGTATCGTGTGTATCTCTCGGTGTGATTATGTCGTTTTCACTAATTGCATAGATAGGTAAATCTGACACAGGTATGTTCTGATTCTCTGAAAATTAAATTTAAAAAGTGTCATTAAAATCAATGAATAACAAAGTATTACACCGCTGACACAAGAATATCAGCAGACTCTTTTAAAGTCTTCATTCCGTAAGTTCTAAAGTCGATACAATAACCTTGTCAGCAAATACGATCTATTTAAAAGTCAAATCTTAAATATTGTATTGCAGACGAAATTGTCATTGTATTCATAATGGGGAACCGGAGTCGAATATCTTATCTTGTATCGGTAGGGGGCGCCACAGGAAAATGCGGTCCATTACAAAAATGATAAAACCTGTGAAGATGGATAATCAGCATCCATTCTCGAATACGATATCGGAAAGCACACACGTTTCAGTTACAATCCTTAATTTACTATGGCATCTAATTGTGGTGATATGACTATACCCGAACTTAAGAAGGAGTTAGAAAAGTTTGGAGCAAAGAAATCAGGAAGGAAGTGGGAACTTGTGGAGAGGTAAATAAACATACGATGTTTTCATGCAAATCCAAGTAAACATTATTAATAACACGGTAAATAATTATCAATGGTGTGTAAAAGATTAACATTA
>PRKT01002081.1:20976-32725 GCA_003671525.1 Saccostrea glomerata | reverse complement strand
AGGATGCTTCCACATAAGTTTCAGCTTTTCTGGCCCAGTGGTTCTTGAGAAGAAGATTTCCAAAGATTTTTCCTATATATTTCTATGTAAATCTTGGATTCCCCATTGTGGCCCCGCCCTTCTCCCGGGGGTCATGATGTGAACAATTTAGAATCTACACTATACTAGGATGCTTCCACATAAGTTTCAGCTTTTCTGGCTCAGTGGTTCTTGAGAAGAAGATTTCCAAAGATTTTTCCTATATATTTCTGTGTAAAACTTTGATACCCCATTGTGGCCCCGCCCTTCCCCCGGGGGTCATGATTTGAACAATTTAAAATCTACACTACCCCAGGATGCTTCCACGTAAGTTTCAGCTTTACTGGCCTAGTGGTTCTTGAGAAGAAGATTTTTTAATGACCCAACCCTATTTTTGTCTTTTCTTGATTATCTCCCCTTGTGAGGGGATATGACCCTTCATTTTAACAATTTAAATTCCCCTTCACCCAAGGATGCTTTGTACCAAGTTTGGTCAAAATTGGCGCAGTGGTTCTTGAGAAGAAGTCGAAAATGTGAAAAGTTTACAGACGGACAGACAGACGGACAGACGGACGGACGGACAGACGGACGGACGACGGACAAAATGTGATCAGAAAAGCTCACTTGAGCCTTCGGCTCAGGTGAGCTAAAAACGGAATTTTATATAAATTTCATATATCAACCTACTTACATGAGAAAAATTGTGAAAATCTATTCAGCCATCTCTGAGTAATCGCGCTCACAAAATTTGGGAGGAATAGTAATAATAATAATAAAAAGAAACAATACAAACACTATAAGTCTTCCGTTGTGAACGGAAGACTTAATAAGAAACAGAGTAAAAACAATATGTTCCCCAACTTCGTTTGGGGAACATAATATAAGCTTGTGCATTTAAATCAATATTGGTTGAAGTTAAGTAACCGCAGATCGCCAGTCCTTACACTATGAATAGTCAAAATGAAAAGTAAAATTACACATTGAACTAACTAACTATAAAAATTGAAGATTGATTAATGTACATATAAAATAAATACCCCAGCGTTTTGTTCTAAAGTCTAACCTAAGATATTTCAAAATATTTTTGAAAGATTCGATTTACTTACAGAAAATAATGTTTTCCGTAAGTTTGTAAAATTAGATTTAACATTCGACCACGCTGTGTAAATTAATGTCAACAAGCGATGGAAGGAATATTTGGTCGCGTAATTGTAAACAAACACAATGCCTAGATTAGATAGCTGTTTTAGATAAACATGTATCACGATCAAATTTAAAACAAAGATAAGCCAACATATTAATCTCAAATATCCGACAATAATAATTTTCCATTAATCGTAAAATAGTTTTAATACACCAATTATTTTGTCTATGACTACGGGGTCAATGGTTCGCCGCGGTGTGTCGCTTTAAATTTTCTTGGACACGTGTAATCGTAAGATTACGCAATGGTACACACGCTTAAAATCTGGGTTCCAGGTGAATGTGAGAATCGCGCGGTAAATAATTTTTGTATTATTTGACTCATTAAAAGTTCTTTTTATTAGATCCGGGCGTTTATCAATTTCGTTCATATTATTTGTTTATGTTCATACTTAAACGAAGAAAAGATACTAGTTCGTGCTTTTTCTATAACTCTTTCTCTTGGAAAGATCTTGATTAATAAAATGAAAATGATGCCATTGAATATTCTGAACGGGAACCAAGGAACACGTTTTAAACCTAATTTTAAAAAAGAGGTATGATACAGCGTTGTAAAATATTTATTACTTATGGCAAGTTTACTGCAATTCTACGCATAAATACTAAAGAGTTTTCCTTCAATAGCAAGATGAGAACCGTGTACATGTAGCTTTCTTTCCTATAATACGCAAGACTCGAAAAAATTAATATTTTCATTGGACAGAAATAGTATAAAGCAACAATTTAATACATTTAAAAAATGAATTTAACCATTCTGTGTCTTTATTTGTGTACATAACTGTGGGTCGCTGGATTACCCGCTGATTGATTCCCGGTGACCGACTTTGCCCCACGTTATCGAGGGAGGCGCGTTATATAATTGTAAACAAACAAGGTGGATGTAAAGGCGTGCGCTTAGTAAATTATAAGCATGACAATTTGGGAAAAAAGCAAAAAAAAAAACACTTCAAGAACTTTATTCTAAAGAATTGTAGCCATGATTTTTATTTAAAGTAAGTTTGTTTTATATACACGCATGAGAAACTCTCATTTACGAGCTGAGCGAAAAGAACAACCTGTACATATTTTAATCAAGACTAGAACAAAATAACAATTTCATAAGATCAGTAAGATGTTAAATCACAACTTTATTATCAAAAGTCATTCGAAATATTAATCGTTTTTGAGATATATATAGCAAAACTGATATCAAATGAAAGCTCTTGCAATTATGCACAACTTTTATTCAATATGTCTTAACAAAATATTTTTAGTTTTCAAGATAAAAAGGAAAATATGTGTAAATTTTCGTTCTTTTAGGCGTTCTAATTTTTGACCCCTATATAGCGCCATTTTTAATGCAGAAATCGAAAAACAAAAACGGATGTGCACAACTTCAATCTTTCTGTCATCCAAAACAAGTAAAATTTCTGGTCCAGCTTTTGTGGTCTCTGAGCCTTTATCCGGAAACGAAAGCCTATGATTTTTCGTTTAAAGGGGGATAACTCAAAACCGGAAGTGACTTTTTGAAATTATAGTCAGTAATGTCGCTATCCCGTTGGCCATCCGACCATCATCACGGACGACTTTCAGGATTTGTCACAATATTTTGGACTTGCTAAAATAAAAATTCTGCCCCCTAGACAACTTTATCATCCCGTGCTTCCATACAATTCGAATGGAAAATTAAAGTTTCCACTGTGTCGCACATGTGCGGACAATGAAAATCAAAGCGAATGTACATGTTCTTTAGAAGAAAGAGCCATCACGGGCACGTGGTGTACTCCCGAAATTCAAATGGCAACGTCCAAAGGATACAAAATCTTAAAAATCTATGAAGTTTATCATTTTGCCGAGTCTTCCAAATATGATGTCGTGTCGTGTGAGGGGGGATTGTTCGCTCAATATGTGAACATGTTTTTAAAAATCAAACAAGAGGCTTCTGGATTTCCGGTAGGATGCGATACGGAAGAGGGCAAAAGAAAATACATAGGGGAATACAAAGAAAAGGAAGGCATCCAATTAGAGTATGATAAAATTAAAAAAAATCCTGGTTTGCGATGTTTAGCAAAACTTTGCTTGAATAGTTTTTGGGGGAAATTTGGTCAGAGGTTGGGCATGCAACAGTCTGTGTTCTTTCACGAATCAGAAGCCGAAAAATTTTTTCAAATTCTCTCAGATCCCACTAAAGTGCCCCACAATTTTCACATTGTTTCGACGAATATACTTCAATTAGAATGGAGTAACAACCCCTTATTTGCGTCTTTTGACAACAAAACCAATATTTTCTTGGCCTCGTTTACGACCATGTGGGCTCGGCTGAAATTGTATGAAGTTCTCGACAAATTAAACGAGAACGTACTATATTTCGACACAGACAGTGTCATCTTCAAGACAAAAAAGTCGGACGACTTGAATTATCTCCCCATCGGTAATTACCTTGGAGAATTGACCAATGAAATCTCCCCACAAGACGGGTACATTGTCGAATTCGTTTCGGGGGGTCCTAAAAATTACGCTTACCGTACATTGTCAGGTAAAGAGGAATGTAAAGTTAGGGGTTTTACACTAAACTGGGCAAACTCGAAACTTATCAATTTCCATGCTATTAAGTCGATGATCTGTACCTCACATGACCGACAAATCGAAATTGTCAACCCTTGTAAAATATCTCGAGACAGTAGAAAGAGAAAATTGTTAAACAGGGTGGATCCAGACTATAATAATTACATGTATTTTCTCTATTGAAGTAATTAACAGTGATTTCTATTCACTGATACTGTGTTGTCTTTGAACATTTTTCCCGGGAGAAAATACCACACATCATACAGTGAAAATTAAATAAATAAGCTGAATATTAAGTCCTTTATACAATATATTTTTTCAATGTCAAAAAAAAAAATCACTTGTATAGAGAGGGTCCTTAAACACAATTACAACGGTAGGTGTCCATATGTCAATTGACAGTAAAATAAGACAACATGGCTTGTCAGGCTGATCAGAATTTATCTGATAATAACCATGACGAATGACTTTTTATATAAAAAAATTAAATGTATCTTTACATATTTTACCGTGTTTATAATTCTAGGGAGAATACTTATAATAATTATTTTATAGTTAATGAAAAAAAAAGGAGGGGGGGATTATCTGCACTCTGTGAGTGAAGGAGGTTATTGTTCACACAGCAACAAAACTTTGTATTATGCTGTATATGTACGTCTACACTTGTTAAGGGGATTGAACATTATACATCAACACCATGTCCAAAGTTTAGCGAATTAAAAGATATGCGAGGATAAAATAGGGCTACGGGTCCTGACATACATATGACCTGATATGAACTTTTGCATGAAAAGGGGTCTTTGCATACATTAAATAATTATGATGACAGAAAGAAACCCTCCCCTCACAAACAAATAATCAATCACCCCTCCCATATAATGAACTGCTCTTATAACCCGTCACATGACCAAAAGCTCGTGCAGTATTCGCGCCAGAAGTCCGCAGCTCGGTGGAGAAATGTGTATCCAGAAAATGTTACGAGCTGCGCTGTTCATTGTGATTTGCGGGTGTGTAATGACTTACAATTATGATTGTCAAATGTGTATCGGAGAGTTTGGCGTATTTAATTGTCGAAGTCCACGTTTCTCCAAATGCGCCGTTATTCATGGAACAGAAAGTACAATTCGTGAAATTCGGCTTTTCAATTGCGATGTCTGGATAATACCAAATGGATGGTCCCCGGATTTTCCTGTTAATATTAGAGATGGCAATGCAAAGATCTGTGAAGGTGAGTACTTTCGACCACTACAGCCTCTGTCCGTTTTTCGGGGAAATTTTAGTGAAAACGGACCGATAGAATACGTAGAATTTTGGAATGTGTATTGATATTTAATTCCGTAATTTTATCTTAACTTACTCTTAAAGTTTTCGGTAAAATATGAACAAATTAATGACACACGTTTTCATTCTTAAACTGTGGCTAGTATCAAAGTCGATCACAAAATAATGTTCTCTTAAGATCGGGTTCGGGATGTGAAAATTGGAAGTTTTGAAACGTTCCCTTTGCTAGCAATCGTAACTACTCGACCATTTCCGTAACCACAAATAACTTTTTATCGGTAGCAAAAAAAAAAAAAAAAAGTGAAACAACCAAAAAAAAATAAAAGTGAAACATAACCCACTTTTCTGATATTAAACTCGACCTCATTTCTCTGGAAAATGTTCATAGCCAGAAAAAAAACCCAATTGAAATATCTTAAACATCATTCACAAATTTTTGTAATGTAATCACATTCCTTTAATCTACAACTTAAATAACTTTTTGCCCTTTGCCCTTGATCTGGTGTTTTTTGCTGGTGGGCTAATAAGCTCTTTTGTTGAGGAGGGTGTTAATAATGCAGAAGACTGCTGGGGGGTGTCATAACTCAATGATGATGGGGTTGCAAGGCACGGTGGTGGCGTGTTCATGATCGGCAAAGGAATTGCAGAACTTGTCTGGGTGTCTGGTTGGGACTGTGCACTAGACTGTTGGGGGGTGTCATAACTCGATGATGATGATGATGATGATGATGGGGTCTCAAGGGTAGGTGATGGTGTGTTGATGATTGACAAAGGAATTGCGAAACTTGGCTGGGTGTCTGGTTGGGACTGTGCCTTACACCGATTGCATGGATGAAATGTCTTTAACAGGTATTTTTTCAAAATGATAAGGATAATCGCCAAGGTGCAGGTGATCGCCCAGGCTAAAAACCCTAAGAAATCACAAATATATTTTAAAAGAAATGAACCTATACAGAGATTATTCAAAGAATGATATATAATGAGGCTACATACTGACGGTATAACAATAGTCTAAACTTTTAAAATTTATCTCCCAATTAAAATTCTGAGGCATCAAATATGGAATCATAATCATTGTCTGAAGAAATAGCCTTCGCTCTGTTTAATTCTATTTCAGATGCAGAAGGAAGTTTCTTCTGTTTATGTGGTTTATAGATTTTCCGTCTTTTAAATATTTGTTTTCTAAATGATGTTTTGTTCATTTTAGATTTACATATGTGTTTTTTAATAACATCTTTGATGGAAATAAATATACCTACTAAAGTACAAATACAAAGTCCTACGTTAATATACAAAAGAATGACTATATGCTGACCTGTTGCTGTGGGAATATCAAACATCTCGTCATCATCATCATCTTCGTTATCATGGGATCCTAACATAAAACAAATTAATATATGAATACTTGTAATAAATATTTAGTATACATAATTATCAATTTTCCATTACAAGACAACTGTTGACTAACCTTTTCTTGGTGATTTTACGGTCTTAAATATCTGACCGGTTGTGGGCGGATCTGTAACCAAGGCTTGCCTCGATGGAACTATCGAAGTAATCATTATCTTCCGACTATTTGTGGGCGGATCTGTAACCAGGGCTTGCCTCGATGGAACTATCGAAGTAAACATTATCTTCCGACTATTTGTGGGCGGATCTGTAACCAAGGCTTGCCTCGATGGAACTATCGAGTTAATCATTATCTTCCGACTAGTTGTGGGCGGATCTGTAACCAAGGCTTGCCTCGATGGAACTATCGAAGTAATCATTATCTTCCGACTATTTGTGGGCGGATCTGTAACCAGGGCTTGCCTCGATGGAACTATCGAGTTAATCATTATCTTCCGAGTATTTGTGGGCGGATCTGTAACCAGGGCTTGCCTTGATGGAACTATCGAGGTAAACATTATCTTCCGACGGGTTGTGGGCCTTGGTGGAGCCCTTGAGGTAATCATAATCTTATGACGGTTTGTGGACGTTACTGTAATTGGTGCACCGACTGATTGAGTTGCCTGTCCCTTTGGTACTGTAATACAGAAATATATATATATTTATATATATATATATATTTACATTGTAATATTCAAATTTCATGTTGCAAAATTAATTTCGATCAATCAGTAAAATGTTTACAGTAAATTATTGTTGACTGACCCTTGTGAATTACTTTTAAATATTTAATAATACATGAAACATTAATACTAGAGGGACTAAGGTAATAAGTGGTTCGATTAGTCTAGGGACTTCAAGTGATCAGAGTTTTTTTTTTTTACATGTTTCAGTAGACACATCTGCAATAGATTTTTACACATGGGTGGTTACTATTTTGGTTTTTTTTTTCTCTTGTAAGAACAAAAATTACCTAACTTTTTTAATCTTTAAATAATAATTTTGGATTACTATATTTATATTCAAACTATTGAGTTTTTGGTCGTTTCAGTTCAGAAAAAGTTACATCAGAGACTTTTAGATCTATTAAATAACAAAACAAGAGATTTTCATTTACTAACAAGCATGATAATCATAAAAATGTATTACCTTCATTCGTAACAGTAACTTGACTTGTAAATGGCTCAGTGTTGGACTCCACAGTCTTGAAGTGTCGGTAATCTGCAACATTCAAAGAAAAAAGTTTACTTCCGGTAAACAACACATTCGATTGATGACAATCAGCCTTCAACAAGTGGACAAGCTGGGGGTGGGGGGAGTTCCGAGGACCCATTAGAAAAACCCTATTACATTTGGAAGAGAGACACTCGAACATTTAAGAAAAATTTGGCCCGTGACACCACGTTCAAGGTCAAGTTCAATGAACAGTGGAGGGGGGATAAATTGTTAGATATACCAACTAAATTGCACGATATGTTCGACGACCTGTTGTCGGAGGCCAGGGGTCACGACGCGGATCTGGGAAGGGTGGTACTGAGTCATCCGAGTTTAAACAATCCGATCGTCGTACCGCTACAATCCTGGGAAAATCTGAATGCAGATGTTGTCATGTCCGAGATCACAAAGGTACTTAATTCAAATGAAAGCCTGCCCGTGGACGAAAATCTGTTGGTCACCATAGGGTCCATCGATTTGCCCAAAGGGGGAGGTAACCCTAGAAAATTACCCATCACGTCTCTCTTCGGTCCAAAAAATAGCTTAGAGAGAAAAAGATCACTTTTTCACGTACAAAATGATAACAACTTATGTATGGCCATTTCCATTGGTCTCTGTTTTCTGAAAACATGCAAGAAAGTAGGTTCTGATGCGTGGATAAGCTTAGTGGGGGAAGATTCCGGAACAATGCTGGACCATGTCATCAAACATCATACTGTTACTCAGTCTTACTACGACAATATCTTAAAAACATCGAGAAAAAAAATGCAAACCGAGTTGGCGATGTGGTTGTGTGCAAGAGCCGGAGTTCCTACCGACAGATACTTAGGTTTGAACGATATCGAACCGTTCGAGACCTTACTTGATGTATGTATCAACGTTGTGTCCTCTAAAGTAGGGAACAAATTCGTCAGGGTGACAGAGGACCAGGAAAAGCCACGTCTGTATTTATATCACGTGGACACGGAAACTGAAAAACACTGGCACGGGATTGCCAGTATACAAGGATTTTTTAAGACTTCGTATTTTTGCCATACTTGTTTAAAACCTTACAAAGATAAATCCAAACACAGGTGTGCCACCTCGTGTGAAATTTGTTTGCATGACCACTGCCAAGAAACGGAGTTTCAAATCTGTTGCCGAACCTGTGGAAGGGTCTGTCGCTCAAAGGCTTGTTTTGAGAGACATAGAAAACAAAGAATCGTCAAGAAACAGAGTTATCCCCCTCCCTGTGAACTGTTTCATCAATGTAAAAAATGCAGAATCGTTCTGCAATGCTGCAAACGCTCTCCCGACTTACACGTTTGTAAAGAATGGCAGTGCCCTAACTGTCTAGAGTATCAAAGTGGAGAACATCATTGTTATCAAAAATCGCGTGTGTCTAATTTAGAAAAGAGAAACAAGAAATTTATTTTCTACGACTTTGAGACGCGTCAAGATGACATCTTTCAGTGCGAGCTAGGATATCGACCATCTCGTATCAGATGTGAGCAATGTGTCAAAAAAGAACGCCAATGCCTAGACTGTAGACTCTGTCAGAATTGTCGTGATCCGTCCTGCGGTCTACAACAACACAAAGTTAACTTTGCCGTGCTGCAGACCACCTGTCACAAAAATAACTATGCACTTACTTAGTTTATTTGATACCTAGGAGCAGAGAAGAAGATTTTCAAAGAATTCATGTATTTTCACTATATAATCAAAAGAGCCCCCCCCTCTCCACCAAACACCAGAACCTTTGACCCTGGGACCATAAAATTCACAATTTTGGTAGAAGCACTCTTGCTTATCATAACTATGCACTTAGTTAGTTTTTAGGTCACCTGAGTAAACTCAGGTGACCTATTGCTATCTGTTTTCGTCCGTCGTCGTGCGTTGTCCGTTAACATTTGAACATTTTCAGCTTCTTCTTTGCAACCACTGAACCATTTTCAACCAAATTTGGCACAAAGCATCTATGGGTGAAGAGGAACAAAAATTGTGAATTTCATGATCCCTGCCCCCCTGGGGCCTGGGGGGTGGGGCAAAATCCACTAAAATTAATGCAATCTTTAAAAATCTTCTTCTTTACTCCTGAACATGAAGCAGTCAAACTGTTTGCATGATTGTAACCAGCAATGAGTCCTCTACCAAAATTGTGAAATTCATGGCCCTGGGGTCAGGGGTTCTTGTGCTAGGGCGGGGCTAAATAAGTAGGTAGTGAAAATGCATTATTTCTTTAAAAATCTTCTTCTCTGCTCCTGGGTATTAAGTAAACCAACTAAGTACATAGTTGTGATGAGCAAGAGTGCCTCTACCAAATTTGTGAATTTTATGGCCCCAGGGTCAGGGGTTCTGGTGTTAGGGCGAGGCTCTATTGATTATATAGTGAAAATACATGAATTCTTTGAAAATCTTCTTCTCTGCTCCTGGGTATTAAATAAACTGACTAAGTACATAGTTATGATGAGCAAGAGTGCCTCTACCAAAATTGTGAATTTTGTGGCCCCAGGGTCAGGGGTTCTTGTTTAAGGGTGGGGCTCTAATGATTATATAGTGAAATGCATGATTTCTTTGAACATCTTATCCTTTGCTCTTGGTTAATATGCTTATGATCTAATTTAATACATATTTAAGGCCAGGATTTATTTTATTTTCAGTTTTACAAACCCTGCGCTCAAGGTTTTGAATTTTCAGAAAAAAAATTTAAAAAAAATTCCGATGTCAAATTTGAGTCGGGATCGAGATTTCAAATTTACGAACTCGCACTTCTGGTTTTAAGATGAAATGGCGGGTAAGAAGATAGCTTGGTTTAGTGCCCTTCAAAACATTTCACCCGTTCAAAGGACAAATAAAATGCTGACATGCTGGTGAGATAATTATGTTTCGTTTCAAAAGTAACTGTCTGTAAAATATTTTCCTCCTCCAGGTTTTAAACTGCCCGTGGTAGCTATTGCACATTGCCAGCGACATTGTTTAGGTCTCTGTTATAGCTTACAGTCTAAGCATCATTCTTCAGAAAAGGATTGCTTATGCATCAGATGTAATGAATAAAGCTATGGAAGAATTTAAGTCCATTTGAGGAAGAAATAAACAATAACCTGAAGAAATAAAAAAAAAAATCAACTATTAAAAGGCAAGAATATACAAATATATACAGGAATGTAGTATCATTTGTATCAGCCAGTAAAATTATTTTACACTTAATTGAAAAAATGTTCACCCTACTCCCCAATACCCCCTGTCTGTTTAATGATAGGAATTATAATTTTAGGGATCAAGTAAATTTTCGAACAATGTCTACACATACACCTTACACATATTATAAAAAATGAAGATATATTGAAAGACTTTTGAAGAATTGATTTTTTAAAATATATTTTGATCAACATTACAAAATTTATATAACTGGCCCAAACTGGCAGATGATGAAATAAGCAATTAAATGGTCTACTTTCCTATTTGTTAAGCATTGTGTCCAGTGGTAAGGAGCCTATTGGAGTTTTATGAAGAGACTTACTTTTACAATTGACGTCTGACTTATACAATTTAAACATAGACAAACTCCAATCACTAAAATGTAAAAGTCAGCTGTCACATGTAAAAATAAGTCTCTTCATAAAACTCCAATAATAGGATAGCATAAAAAAAGAACGTACAAATTGATTTATCAAGAAAAAAAATTTATTTCCTTCTCCTTTAGGATTTTTTTATTCTCATGTTCATAACTAAACCTAACATAAAAAAAATGCTGGCCTTATAATGAAGAAAGGGGCCTCTTTCAAAATGGATAATTTCAGGGCCGCTGGGTCAGGGGTACCAGGGGGGTACTTTGACTAAAAATGAATTAACGCTTTGAAATCTACCCTTTGATAAGCAATGGTGCCTCTTTCAAAATTTGTGAATTTCACGGCTTTTGGCTTAAAACACGAACCAAATACAATCACTCATTCACTGGAAAGTTGTAAATGATACTCAGGTGACCTATAAGGCCCGTGGGCCTCTTGTTTAATACCTAGGAGCAGAGAAGAAGATTTTCAAAGTATTCATGTATTTTCACTATATAATCAATAGAGCCCCCCCCCCCAACACCAGAACCCCTGACCTTGAGGTCCTAAAA
>PRKT01002081.1:6818-20362 GCA_003671525.1 Saccostrea glomerata | reverse complement strand
ATCATAACTATGTACTTAGTTGGTTTATCTTATACCCAGGAGCACAGAAGAAGATTTTCAAAGAAATAATGCATTTTCACAGTATACTTACTTAGCCCCGCCCTAGCACTAGAACCCCTGATCCCAGGGCCATGAATTTCACAATTTTGGTAGAGGACTCAATCCTGATTACAATCATGCAAATAGTTTGACTGCTTGATGTCCAGGAGTATAGAAGAAGATTTTTAAAGATTGCATGATTTTTAGTGGTTTTGGCCCCACCCCTCAGGCCCCAGGGGGGCAGGGATCATGAAATTCACAATTTTTGTTCCCCTTCACCCATAGATGCTTTGTGCCAAATTTGGCTGTAATTAGCTCAGTGGTTGCAGAGAAGTAGCTGAAAATGTTCAAATGTTAACACAAGACGACGGACGAAAACAGATAGCAATAGGTCACCTGAGTTTACTCAGGTGACCTAATAAAATACACCGTTTTAGCTGTAAATCACTTTAAAAGTGGGAGAAAAAGACATTTATTTTCGATTTTTGTCTATAAAAATATGCCCCCCACCCTGTCTGTTTTTACATTTTATTGTCATGGGATATCTCAAGATATACGATCTTCTTCAATTGGAGTTTATGCCACAACTCGCTTTGGCGTAAAAAAACACCTATTTATTTCTATGTCAAAAGGTCAAGGTAAAAAAAAAGTGTATGCAAACCTCTCATTTCCGAGCGATGTCCCAAACATAGGTAATCAGAGATTACAGAGCTCACCTCAACGAATGTTGTCTTTAAATAAGGCAAAGTCACACAATAAACCAACAAAAAGTCTACATTCCAAAAATGAAAATATCTAAGCAATTTTGATCAGATACTTTGAAATAGACCAACATAAAAAATTTAAAGTAGTTCTTCTTCATGAAAATGTAATTCAGCATCTGAAGCAAATTTGAGTTTTCTTCTCTTGATGCAACATTTGTGCAAGTTTGGTTTATACAATGTTATATAAGCCTTAAAGTTTTTTGGTAATAGACATGCAACCATAACCATAACCTGGTCTTTTATCTGAAAAATATATGTCATCCGAAGCAAGTCCATTAGTGTGCATCCTAAGACGTATCATCCATGCAAGTTTGCACACTATTAAGGCTCATAGTTAATTGGAAATGAAACATACATCAAAAACTAGTTAACATTTTCACTCATCCACAAAAATCAGGTCAGACTCAGCATCCGAAGCAAGACTGGTAGTATGCATCCTTAGATGTATCATCCATGCAAGTTTGGTCAACATAGGGCTTAAAGTTACTTGCAAATGAAACCTGCTCCAAACACTTTAACCTGTTCACTCAAATGGAAAATGTAGGTCAGATTCAGCATCTGAAGCAAGCCCGGTAGTATTCATCCTTAGATGTATCATACATGTAAGTTTGGTCAACATAGGGCTCATAGTTACTTGGAAAGGAAACCTGCTCCAAAATCTTTAACCTGTTCACTCATCCAGAAAATGTAGGTAAGATTCAGCATCTGAAGCAGGTCCGGTGGTATCCATCCTTAGATGTATCATCCATGCAAGTTTGGTCAACATAGGGCTTATAGTTACTTGGAAATGAAACCTACACCAAAAAAGTTAACCTGCTCCAAAAACATTAACCTGGTCATTCCTTTGCTAAAATTGCAGCATCTGAAACTTTGACTGGTACAATGAAACACACGTGCACTCGAACCATCTTCCATACATACCTAATTAATATAGGACATAGGAGTACTTAAAAAGAAAACTGCTCCAAAAAACTTAAGGAGGCTCATTACACCACTTTTTGATGACGTACTACACATAAAAACAAACCTCCATTGTGTCGGCCGGTTTGCTCAGGGAACGAGTAGTGTAGGAACCTCTATAATACGACCCTGACCTTTAAAACTCTTTAAAAATAGATAACACATGCGGTGTTGTAAAGAGTGAAAACAAAGTAACGGATTCATTATGCATAAACCAAGAAGAATTGCTTTTAGGCAGAAACAAAGGAAAGCAAAAGTCAAATCTTCGCCAAACAAGTAATTTCAATTTCATAGCCATGCATGCAGTGAGCTCTATCAATCATTGACATTTATGTATGGAAGAAATTCGAGTTAAAATCTACAACCTTGTTGAAATTAAAACTTTATTTAATTGCACTATTTACTGTGTTGGTGTTAATTTATATATTTGTTTTATTGATTTAAATGTATGCTCTGGCAATTTAAAGCTTTGATATGAACTTCAGATGTAATGTCAAACGTTCCATAGTGTTTTGAGTCTTGGCTAATTAGGAAAGATAACTCTTGAAAGTGGACTTTTTATACCAAATATTTCTTAAATTGGATTTTTCATTTCGTTTAAACATTCTTCATTCAATTTTACAAGCGTGAAAGTATAGGAGGGTGTTCATAGATATTTTAGAGCCACTCATATAGCGTTCCGACAGTGATATACCAAAGAACAAGGATGCTCAAAGAAATTGACCTTCCCTTATTACAAACCAGAATCTAAATCAACGCCTGATCTTTTTCTACAAATTGGTTGAGCGGCAGATACCAGCCATCTTACCCGATCAATATATCACATTACAAAAACAGAAAAGAAATATGAAATCCAAAGTGTACGTAGACTACAAAGCGACAAATATTATATACAGTAGGATGAGGAAGAACAGCAGAGCAGTAGAAGACCACACCGCAAAGACAGACCAACTCATGAACTCGTTCTTTGTCCGCACTGCGATCGATTGGAACCATCTGGAGGAAGTCGTCAGCGCTCCTAAGTTAGAAAGTTTTAAGTCAGTGTTGGAACATCAGCGCGACTGAACGCTCTCTCTCTCTCTCAGTTACGTCAAAGCCCAACGGGTTATGTACAAATACAGATACAGATTATGATTTTTTCACGAATGTACATCGTACGGTTTGATATTTAGCTCTACTAGCGATAATATTAATTTGTTCCTACATTGGTTCGTATAAAGATTTTGCAACCTCTTATGTCTTATGCTCAAGAGCCTACTTGACCAGATAGGAACAAAGCAAATTTACAAGAAGGTACCGAATGTCACCGGTGGGAACAGATGTGAAGGAAGAGTGAGCATCTCTCGTTGGCCTCTCATGTTCCGGAAATAGAGGATAAATCCGTCGACTATTCAGTGTTTAAAGATGGCCTAATTATCAGTTTGATACTGTAGTGAAATTGCTTATGTTAATATCTCCACTATGACCTTTCACCCTGACCTCATAACGATCTACTCGTGCTAGCACGCTTATTACCTCAATTATTAAATAAAGAGCATGCAGAAATTGGAGACTCTATCATCGACTTAAAAGCCAGATCCATGAGAGACAATCTAGTGTTTTCAGGCATTCCAGAAAAGAAAGGAGAGGACACAGAGGAGGTTCTGCAACTTTTCCTTCTGACGAAATTTAGGCTTGATTGCGAACTTTCATTTGAACGGGTCCCCAGGATGGGAAAATTCAGTGAAAAACCTAGAAATATTGTAGCAAAATTCAGGTATTTCAAGGACCTGGAATACATCAGAATCAAAGCACCACATAGACTTTATGAATGTTACATCTGGGTAAATGAACAGTGTCCGGCAGAAATGGAGGAGAGTAGGAAAAAAACTCTACCGACAGGCGAGACAAGAAAATGCACGACCAAGCTACTGCAAGATGTGCTATATATTAACGGGAACGTGTACACCCCCACGTCCACTGATATCATAACAGAGATGTCGGAAGAAACACCATCCAGACTGTTTCCAGCATTTCCAGTGTTGTGCAACGTTCCCCGCCAACTCCAACTTTGGCGGGAGCGGTAATCGATGCCGGTGCTGCTACTTGATCCTCCATTCCATAAAGATATCTGATATATTCACTAAAGTCACTGGGTTCACTACTCATTCGCTGCAACTCGTATAATTTGCACTAACGTGTGACATGGACGTATGTTTGTCGAGGAAATTCGACCCAGCACGTTTGCACTCCCGAAACTATTCACTGTGAATTAACACACAATCACGTTAATTAAAACGAAGTCCGTTACTCACTTTACTTCTGACACCATGTATCAATACCCTATAAGTCTTTATGTGGAGTGTAGTAGTGTTTATTCAAGTATGTAAGCACATGGCATGTTTACAACAATGGCGGCAATGTGTAGAACGGGGCCGCTTAGGTGCTATATGAAATACATTAAATTTTACTGAGGCCGCTCATGTACATAAGAATGAATAGGATCTATATTTAGCAATATTCAATTGACATACTCTAATATTGTTACACAGACATGCTACTTACTGTAGGACTAGTGATGTTCAATTAATAACACTGATGATATTGATATAAATCACGCAAATAATCAGTGCACTTTGGGGTGTTGAGAGGCCTAAAGTATTTTCCATACAGCCTGAATTTGTTTTTCCCGTTTCAACGAATACGTCCATAAAGGTGACATTCGCATAATTTTTTTAATTTAAAGGGTTTACCAGGTATTATAGGTGGTTTTCTATTCATAATCCTGCAAATAACAATAAGAAAAGATTTCTTTAGACATTTATTTATTTATTATCTTTTATTTTACATTGAAAAATTCCGTATACACATAGCATTTTAATTGAATTGACCACACTCATTTCTTTATAAATGTACTTTTGCTTTGGTTCTATATAATTTTACAGAACTGTCTTCAAAGTTCACGTTAAATAACAAACAATTCATTTAGTTAGTCCTCACACAGTTCCGTAATGCACACTATGTAATATGACCCAATTAAATCGTTATATAACACAGGACCCAATTTCTTTACTCCACGCACATCAACCACTCTTCGATTTCATTCTCGATGATGGCAACCCCAGCCAAGTCCAAAGCCATCCGGACTGCTTCTTCCTCATTTGTGGAATAGTCCATCAGCCCTCTGGCCAGCAAACCGATTGTGTCGTTCATTCTCCTTTTGTCCTTGACAGATGTCAAGGACAATGATTTGGCCTTCAGAAATCTTGATGTTTCTTTGATTATGATTCGTATCAACTCCTTTCTAATTTCTGTGACACTGGCGAAGAAGTCTGTCGCATAAGCGATCCCAGTGGCCTGCTGGTCCGCTTCTTCTTCGCTGAGTCCACGCTTGATCAGAAATTTTGTGGTCTTATTATAGGTGTAAATTCTAGAAGGTGGATTGAGGATTCTTCTTTTCTTTAATTCTTTCATCTCGTCCTGTAGGGGTTTCTTCTCACTTTTCAGCGTTGTGAGACTTCCCGTTCTTGTCCTGGTCACGGGCACCAATTAATCCGGTATATAACAATTAACTAATGTGTTTGGATTCAGATGACTTTTGTAAGTTTATAGTTTTATTAAAAAGTCACAGCAAAGGTATCAAACAAACAATGGTACATCAAAAAGTTCAATTATAAAGATCTCAGAGCCAAGATGGTGAAAGCTACTGATACTCAGTGTACACAACTTTTATAAGTGGGGAATTACATATTCCTTTGTCAACATGATCTTCTTAATGTCAACGTCTGCTACTCTTTCATGATACCCATTATACAAGATCAAGGCAACAGAGGGCATGTTGTCTCTTCCTATTTCCTGGATGAAGTCTGAGCAGTTTGTCTGTGCCCCAAACAAAATGACATTATGGAACGCTTTGGCATCCACTCCCATTCCTAACGCACTAGTTGAAATTATAACTCGTAGAGGACTGTCACAGTTTTTCAGTTCCTTAACGATGTACTCCTTCTTCATCTCTTTTGTCTCCGAGTGGTACAATTCAATATTCTGGACACTGGATGGTACTTCTGCAACTAAAAAGGTATCGATTTTAGAGGAATCATTAATAGAGGTGCAATAAAACAGTTCCCGTGGAAACTTCTCTTGTAACTCTTGAAGTGGATCAAAAATCCAGAACATTGACGTCTCAAATCTTTTGAAACCATATTTACTGATAACTTAATGCTCGACTTGTCAGGAGAGACATTTATTTCCACAATTTTGTCACTTAAGTTCAATTTTTTTTTTACACGTCTGACAGTTTTCTTTGTGCAGGTTGTGAAAATGGAGTTTTGCTAGGAGATAGTGGATATGCTTGCCGACCATTTCTTTAAACTCCTTATGCCAATCCCCAGACTGAACCTGAGGAGAAGTACAATCAAGCCCATGCAAGAACAAGAAGTGAAATTGAGCGCACCTTTGGGCGGCTCAAACGGAGGTTTCATGTTCTCCACTCAGAGGTATGTTAATATATACCAACAATTTTTTTTTTGACAAAATTTAATACATGTCGTGCTATTTACAATAAAACAATTTTTAGCTCACCTGAGCCGAAGTATCAAGTAAGCTTTTCTGATCACATTTTTCTGTCGTCCGCCTGTCTGTCCGTCCGTCTGTTAACTTTTCACATTTTCGACTTCTTCTTAAGAATCACTGGGCCAATTTTTATCAAACTTGGTACATAGCATCCTAGCTGCAGATCTGTAGCTATCCGGAAAAATATATATTGATAGACCGGATAGCTACAGTGCCACCCATTGAAAAAACTGTATATTTATTGCGCACAAAAAAGTGCGCTCGGTTCTTGATTATTTCTTCCAAATTCTTACCTCAATTGCAAAACAGGGAAGATTTTAAAAACTTTCTCTCTCCTTTATCAACTACATTTGTAGTTGACATCTGAACGAAGCATATTGGACCGAATTATCTTTGAAACCAAAATGGCAGTATATATAATGAAAATGTTCGATGATTACAATATCAGGGTCAGGAGGACTATTAACAACAATTATGACGAATGTTTTATTGTGGACAGAGTCAGAGAATATGTTAGGAACACACGGTTAGTAATATTTTGAGATTACAGTTTTAGGAACATGGAGAAATAAATCGAAAACCGAGCGCACTTTTTTGTGCGCATTAAATATACAGTTTTTTCAATGGGTGGCACTGTAGCTATCCGGTCTATCAATATATATTTTTCCGGATAGCTACAGATCTGCAGCTAATAGCATCCTTAATTGAAGGGAAATATAAATTGATAGAATAAAGGCCCAAGTTCCCTCACAAGGGGAGATAATCAAGAAAAGACAAAAATACAGTGGAGTCATTAAAAAAATCTTCTGAAGAAGAACCACTGGGCCAGAAAAGCTGAAACTTATATGGAAGCATCCTGGGGTAGTGTAAATTCTAAATTGTTAAAATCATGACCCCCGGGGAAAGGGAATCAAATTTTTACAATATATATAGGATATATAAATATATAGGAAAATTCTTTAAAAATCTTCTGAAGGTGGGCCAGAAAAGCTGAAACTCATGTGGAAGCATCCTGGGGTAGTGTAGATTCTTAATTGTTCTTATCCCGCCCCCGGGGGTAGGGCGGGGCCACAATGGGGGATTAAAGTTTTACAATTGGGAAACAAAGCATCCCGTGGTAGCTAGTGTAGATTTCAGATTGTCTAAATTATGATCAGTTGGGTAGGGTGGGATCACAATATGTATGACAAGGGGGAAATCTGGTAAAGAACAGAATGGTCAAAGCTTCTCAGGTGAGTGATGTGGCCCATGGGCCTCTTGTTTATTTCATGCTTATATTTATGCAGGTAAATTTACACTTTCAATGCATTGTAATTGTAGATACGAATGAAGCCTGACAGGGCATGCAGAATCATCATAGCATGTGCTGTCCTCCACAACATCGCCATTAACCTTGGAGAGCCTGAGGATGAGGATGAAGTTGAGGAAGACCAGCCCCAGGTACCTGCATTTCAAGGACAGCAAGATGGAAGAGGGGTGCGGGACTATGTAACACAGCATTACTTTAGCTCATAATTAATTCTACCAATAATAATACTTAATATCATATCATTTATAATAATTATACCTCTTAGAAATGAAATGTGATAAAAGTGTTATATTGAAGCATGAAAAGTAGAAAATGAATGATTTCCTCTCCATTGAAATTAAAAAAATATTGCTACATTTACCAAATTTAAATTAGTCCATGGAAATTAGAGATTGATTCATTTACTAATAGTTACATATTCGGAGTGATTTCATTGACCATTGTTTTTGTTTAATAACTTCACTTCATTAATTGATTAAAATCAACAGGAGATAACTCTTCAAGGTCATCCTATTAGGGTACACATATGAATAAATGGCTATTATTCCTGCTTTACATGTACCTTAAATGAGAATGATATAAAACTCTATATGAAACATTTTAATTTATAATTTATAAGCAATTAATTTCTATCAGTTTAACAATATATAGTATATACATGTCAACAAAGATGAAAACGATATGTTAAATATAATTTTATGCTGAATTAACAACAGACACTGGTAGCAAGTAACTTTCAAATCAAAATATCACATTATAGTTAATGTGTTCTAAAATAATCAAAATTTACAAACATTCATACACTGAAATAGATTTTGGCACACTCCATAACAATCATACCAGTTACTGGTATTAAACTGTAAGTAACAGGTAATTTACAAACAAGAAAATTCAGAAAATCATATTGTACCCATTTTTGATGGCACACAGAAAATATTTTTTTGATTTTTAAAATAATGCTCAACCATGTACATACATGTATATATTAATTCATGTAATAAAAACAACAGAGAAAACTCATTTCTAATACAGTACATGAGGCTGTGAAAAAAAAAACCCACTTTATTAATTGTCAAAAACCTATGATAAAGGGACTGGTAAGCTGTAAATATTAGAGACATTGTTAACTGTAACATGTATTGGTCACTCAGGAGCCTAAATGTTTAATACTGTGTATGTTTATGACATAATTTGCTATCACCTTAAACATTAGATCTGATTATTAAGGAGTCTCAACCCTTTATGTGCAATAAAGGTCACAGTAATATTAAGAAGTCGAAGACCAAGTATTGTGGAATCATAATCTAGCTGACTTTTGAATCTCTAATTTGATGTTATATGTATTAATGTTTTTGATCACTAAAATATCTGAAACCACGTACTGGCTAAATTTTTCATATTTTGACACATTTTAAGCTGATAACAATTTCTATCAAATTTTGTTGATTTTTTCATATATATGTTGAATTATACAATTTCTCTAAAGAGAACTTCAAATGTAACATATTTTTATGTAAATTATAATTATAACATACTAAACATAGACTAGGGGACTATATTAGTAATGTGTTGTGGAAAGTTAGACAATTATAGAATTAAAGCATTGACCATTTTGTCTACATCAATGAAGCCAAGAGCTCTGTCTGTTCATCATCCCGTCTTTTAAGAATAGCATGTAACAGCTGAATCTGTAAATCCAGTTTTTCTTTCTCATTCTTGATCTTTTCTTTCTCCTCCTCAAGCACCTCACACTGCAACCGGTAAACGTCTTCCACCGACCTTTTCACACTCTTGCGCTTCTCTCTAAAATAATTTTGAATTTTAAATAATTGCTTTGAAAATCAAATTCTTTATATTAATTAGAGAATATGTTTTATAAGGAAATCAAATGTACTCTGACATTGTACATGTATGTCATTGTCATAAATAGATTTAGTCTATTTATTTAATTTCTATGACTTTTAGGTCACCTGAGTAAACTCAGGTGACCTATTGCTATCTGTTTTCGTCCGTCGTCGTGCGGTGTGCGTCGTGCGTCGTCCGTTAACATTTGAACATTTTCAGCTTCTTCTCTGCAACCACTGAACCAATTTCAACCAAATTTGGCACAAAGCATCTATTGGTGAAGGGGAACAAAAATTGTGAATTTCATGGTCCCTGCCCCCCTGGGGCCTGAGGGGTGGGGCAAAAACCACTAAAATTAATGCAATCTTTAAAAATCTTCTTCTTTACTCCTGGACATCAAGCAGTCAAACTGTTTGCATGATTGTAATCAGCATTGAGTCCTTTACCAAAATTGTGAAATTCATGGCCCCAGGGTCAGGGGTTCTAGTGCTAGGGCGGGGCTAAATAAGTATATAGTGAAAATGCATTATTTCTTTGAAAATCTTCTTCTCTGCTCCTGGGTATTAAATAAACTAACTAAGTGCATAGTTATGATGAGCAAGAGTGCCTCTACCAAAATTGTGAATTTTATGGCCCCAGGGTCAGGGGTTCTGGTGTTAGGGCGGGGCTCTATAGATTATATAGTGAAAATTCATGAATTCTTTGAAAATCTTCTTCTCTGCTCCTGGGTATTAAATAAACGAAGTACATAGACAGTTATGATGAGCAAGAGTGCCTCTACCGAAATTGTGAATTTTATGGCCCTAGGGTCAGGGGTTCTAGTGATAGGGTGGGGTTCTATTGATTTTATAGTGAAAATACATTAAATCTTTGAAAATTTTCTTCTCTTCTCTTGGGTATTAAGCATTATTGCTGAATATTACTGATTACTTGAAATGCATTTTTTGTTCCCCCACCCTGCCTATGGGTATTCAGTAAACAAATTAAGCAACTGCTAAGTGTATTGTTATGATGATCAATGGTGCCTCTTTCAAAATTTTGAACGCCATAGCATCTGGCTTAAAACATGAATCAAATTAAATCACTGGAAAGTTGTTGCATAATGCTCAGGTGACCTATAAGGCCCATGGGCCTCTTGTTTTATACTTTGTACAGACAATCATATAAATGTACATCTATGGAATAAAAACATGTAAATATAAAAAAAGGTCTGCTTTTTTATAGTGATATCTTTAGAGTACACATGTACTATGTTACAATTTATAGAATACATATTGGGTTTTAATTAGAATGAAACAAAATGTGTTTCTGAAACACTGATGATCCTGTGTTGCAGCATATGTCAAAGTTGAATTTCTTGAATGCAAGTGAAACTCCAAGGTCAAAGAAAATGAACAAAATTATTGGTATCCAAAAGAATTTAAGGTATTGTCATAAGGAATACACTTGGAGAAACATATGAAAACCGAGGTACCACGTCTTTTCAAAAGTTATGGCAAGAGTTCAAATACTTCAAAATTCTCAATGGTCAAGGTCAAGAGGTCAAAAATATTTACACCATCCACTCTAAAGTTAAAGACAAGAGATCAACAAAGACTCTTTTCCTTGGTTTGGATCTCTACTACATGTACTGACTGGCAATGCTGCATAAGATATACAAAAACTTATATATATTATAATATTAAATATCTTGTGTGTTTTATTTTATGGATCTTGCATTTAATGTTTATCTTCAAAACTGGATTGTTGCAGCTTAAATTGCTATGGTGTCTAAGAGAAAAATATGAATATTCTATCTAATTAAAAGGAAAATGGACAAATGTGTACCATCCTTGCATGGTCAATGAACTAAAGTCTCTGACTCTTACATTTGTTTTAATTACCTCAATTCATTTCTTCCTAATTTGTGTTTTCTTTAAGCTAGTATAGTTGAGAACATGAAAGTATATAATTATATTGCCAAAATATTTACATGAGGCACATAGGTGTCTTGGTGGGATAGGTGGGGAAAGGGGTTCCTCTAAGGGTGCACATGTCTCTAAGGCAATGAATGCACAGCTTGCTGGAGATGGGGATGGCACAGGAAGGTCCTCACAGGCATCTTGACAAATGTCCACATCATTATCCTTAGTTATCCTGTTTGTTACAGTCTGAGTGGGAGACACTGCCATTGAGGATATTGCTAAAGAAAAAATCAACATTATTAGTCTTTCTTACTTATGTATCAAATGCACTGCCATATGGTAGTATTGCAGCCTTATGAAGCAGTTCTTATGTACTCACAGCATAAATTCATCAGATAACATCTTTAATCAAAAATTTACTTTTCATATTTATAGCACTTTTCTTATATATATATATTTAAATTTGTATGATTGAACACATAAAAATAATAATTAATTTTCTTTATTCTATACAAAGTCATATTTTTCAATTTATTATTCTTTTCATCTTGTAGATATAGTTATTTTGTGATTTCTCTTGTTTTTTCTTCTTCTAAAGCTTTTTTTTAATCGAATAAAATCCACATGTATTTATAAACAAACATTTTAAATGTTAGAAAAATTTCAAAACCCTTTTTTTTTTTTTTAAATTCAACATTGGCACCACCCCCCCGCCCCTTACTCTGAATTTTTGTCAAGATGATAAGATGGGTATTACAGTTATTTATCTTAAAATTCATTTATACCCTATGTATAACTTCAGAATGTTTAGAAGAGCATTTGGGTTGCAGTCGGATTACAATTGAACTTTTTGAGGCTCTTTAGATTTATGTTTGAACTTGGATCCACACCAGAGACATATAAATAGATCAATCCACGTGTATTATTTTCGGATTCGACATCCGTATCCTCATTCCCCCAATTTTAATTGAAGATTAATTACTGCAACTAATATGAAATCTACTTTTCTCTCAAATTCAAAATGAAAATAATCAATCAAGATGTAAGAAACATACTTTATGCGAAGCTTATCAAATTTTAAACACCCAGATGCACTAGGCTAGAAGAGAGCACATGTTCATGATGTTGATGGTGAGTTCGCCTCTTATTTTTCATTTGGACTCGAAGGGAACACTTAAAAAATTACAAACGGCAATCTTAGAGCATTATAATGTAATTTCTAAACTAAAACCTTTCATGTTCGATCACAATTCTACATGCATGGCAAGTATTAAGATTGATATTTTCGATTTGTATTAGCCCCATAAAAAGGTCAAGGTCATGTTATGGTAAACAAAATCGAAAGAAAGTACGGAAAAAAGAACAATATTCAAGTTTACTATTCAATCATGGTTAACAGCGATAATTGGGTTTATTAAATAAAGGATAGGCCTTATAACAACAGAAAAGATAACCCAACCTTTTGAAGGTCTTAAATATAGAATTTAACAGCAACTGATTACGGTTTCATGTTTTGAAGCAGACGAAAATCATCAAAGTCAAGTAGACGGCCTAGGCCTAATATCATAGGATATTGTACAGTTTTGTTCCAATTAAAGTACTATATTTTAAGGATACACCAAAGGTTTCCAAAGAGCAAAATTTAATTTGCTTGTAATTCTTTCATTAATAAAGATAACATATTAAAAGTATATATCATTTGAAAGCTTGTAAAATTTACTATTCAATGATCTTCATTAAAAATTTCAATTTTATCTTATTAAAAAATTATTCATATTTTAATGTAAATATTAGTGCATTTATATTTTATAAATCAACTTTTTTGTATTCCACCTCTCAAAGTCAAAATTTTGCTTCAATGTAGAGGAAAGATTGAACTTTAAAACCGTATCTCAGATTTTTGATACATTTTCCTATTCAAAAGTTACATCCATTTGTCTTTCAATTTTACCAATTTATTAGCCCAATTCTTCATTCTCCCCAATAATTCGAGAACAGAGCAAGATATCAAAAATCTGAGATACGGTTTTGTGAACACACATTTGAGACACATTCTGGCCAGTTTTCAGAGAAATTGGTCAATAAATAAGGGAGCTGAATCCTTTGAAATAATACCACCAACTGTCTGATCTTACTTTACAGTAGAGGGCAAAAACCCATTACACAACAAAG
>PRKT01002080.1:1163-25516 GCA_003671525.1 Saccostrea glomerata | reverse complement strand
CCCCCCCCCCCCCCCTAGGGATCATAGGTTGAAGAAACGTGTATCTTCACTACCTGAGGATGCTACATTACAAGTTTCATCTTTCCTGGCATAGTTTTTCTTGAGAAGAAAATCTTAAAACATACCACCAAAATTTAAATATTTCTGAATTATCTCCCCTTTGGTAAGGATGTGGCCATTTATTTAAACAAACTGTATTTCTTTTATCCAGGGATGCTTTGCGGCAAGTTTGGTTGAAATTGGCATATTGATTTTCAATATAAGTGGAAACGTGTAATAAAACACTGAAAAGTTTAGAGACAGACAGAATGACGCCGGACTAAATGTGATCAGAAAACTCACTTGAGCTTTCAGCTAAGGTGAGCTAAAAGGAAATTTGCCCAAACTAGAAAAACCCTATTTTGGGATGGATGACCGGAGGGGGTGTAGAGGTCAGCTTTTTCAATATCAATTTTTCTACATACCTGCATAATACTACATAACCTTTATATCACTGTACTTTAGCAAAAACGAAGGGTGAGGGGTAACCTGCCTTTCAATTTACATTTTGATACTCAGACCTATTTCTGAAAAAAGTGTAAAGGGAGGGGGCAGTTGTTGCAAAGTGACTGGTATAAATACTGATTTTCTAAGCCAAAAAAAAGATCTTAGAATATTGTAGAAAGATTAGAAGAAAAGTTAGATATAACAGAAATTATACTTTAATTTTTTAAGTCTTTAAAACTACCTTTTCTTTTCATGGGTTCCAACAAAAATAAAATGACCGGTTTTTCTTCCATACATGCGTATTGATTTCAGCCAAAAATTAACGTAATCTGAAATGAAATATTTGAAAATGAAAATCAGATTTTATTTAGTTTCTGTTTCAAATGAAAGAAATAATTTTGGTTTTGCGTTCTTTCTGCATAAAACTGAATTTGAAAACCGGTATCTAAACAAAGGGTTTGTATTCTTTTTGACAAATAATAGCGTTATCTAAAATGCTTACGACGGTTGACCAGAAATTTCGTAGACAAACGCTTTATTTTCAGCTAAAAATCTACATTCATGAAGTTGGAAAGAGGATAACACTCCGCCCCGCCCTTGATTCTATGTTCCTGAATGTTATTCGCATCATTCCCACTCAAGTTGTAGAAACTTTTTTTCACTGTTTTGATAAAAGATTGTGTGATTAAATGAGTTTCGTTTTCATACTAGGATTTTGTTAAAAATTACATTCTGAAAAAATAAATAGATAGGGATAAATCTCTCATCTTTCCCCTATTCTTTGTGCCTGGATAATATGATCACTTGAGTGGATTTCGGATGTAGGTGAAATAACTTTTAAGAATTGTTTTCCATCTATAAAATCTGCATTTCATTCACAGTGTGATTCACGCAAATGCCATATATACATCTATGCTATTGGTTGATGATTTTACCCATTAAAAAAGTAGGTAAAAGATTTCTTTTGCAATTCTGTTGTTTAGAAAGCTTTATTTTGCTTGGAGATTTGTATTTGTTGTCATGAGGAAATAACTAAAACTTTATAAAACTAAATAAAATGATATTACATGTATTTGCTTTATGTAAACATATTATAAATGTTGAACTAGTTATACTGATAAACTTAAGTATAGATTGTCGATGTTCACTAAATATTATCGACTTGAGTCATACTCTAAAGATATGTTAACATTAGTTAGCTATGGAATACTATTGTGTCAAAGATTTTACTATAGAAAATAAAAGCTTTAACTTAGTAAATTAAAGTATTTTTACAATGAATTTTGCTTTTTTTATTTTTTTTCTTCAAATTTACTTCATGATTCCAGAAGTTGATATTAAATAGAAGTATATTCAAAGTAATATTTTAGATATTAAAGGTACTTGGACACATATTTGAAGTTATTATTTTTTGTTTATTTATTTATAAAATTACATGTACGACTTATATATTTTAAACCCTAAAAAATTAAAGTTTTAATAACTTTTAAATGAAATTAGACTTTTAATTAATTTTAGTGAGAAATGCTATTAAAATATATTTAATTAGTGATCTTTAACAGAAAAAATATTAACTTCAAATCTGTGTCCATGTAGCTTTAACGATATTGGTATGTGTTATTGATCTTAAGGACCTAACCACTGTTGAAATATGACCACTATTGAAATAATAATATCAACAGTAGTTGAGAGTTCATTTTAGTAGCAAACATAGTAAGTAACCACTATTGAAATTAGACCACTTTTGAAATAATTATATCAATAGTGGTTGAGAGTACAACGTGCATTTCAATAGCAAACATAGCTAGTAACCACTATTGAAATACGACCACTGTTGAAATAATTTCAATAGTGGCTGAGAGTGAATTTCAATAACAGACATAGATAATAATAACTATTGAAATACGACCACTATTGAAATAATTACTCTAATGGTGGGTGAGAGTGCATGCATTTCAATATGATAACCATAGGTTGCAACCACTCTTGAAATACGAGTTGTATTGACATAATAATATAATAGTGGGTAGCAGTGCTTTTCACTATGATTACCAAAGGTTTCAACCTATATTGAAATGCGAGCAGTATTTAAGTAAAAATTTCACCGCGTTTTTAATTTTTTTTTTCCCAAAATTTCACCAAAAATTGGATTTAGGGAGAAAACTATGTAGATTTATTAATAAAGTGTATAAATTAATAAGAATGATTTAATGAGACAAATTCTGAACATCGCAAAAGGTTTACAATTTCTTAATATTCTAGAAATTCATTATTTGCATCATTTGCAATGAAATCAGACCAAAAATATATACTTATCCAGGCATCCATATTTTTTTGTATCATCTGTCCTTAAATGAATATTCAGATAGTTATTGAAATTATATTTTCAAAAAGTAGCTTTATAAATAATTATTTTGATAGTTGCTGATAATACCCAAAACTAAAACCATATTTAAAGCCACATTGAAATCTTTATTTCAAAATTGAACATTATTTAAAAATTGGTTGCAATATATGTTTGTTATTGAAATGAATCTCACCCACTATTGATATAATTATTTCAATAGTGGTCGTATTTCAATAGTGCTTACTAGCTATGTTTGCTATTGACATACACTATCAGCCTCTACTGCAGCTGATATAATTATTTCAATAGTGGACGTATTTCAAACTTCGTTTGCTATTGAAATGCACTCTTGACAACTATTGAAATAATTATTCTAATAGTGGTCGTTATTTCAATAGTGGTTGCAACACCGCATAAATATTTATATAGTGCAAGTAATTAGAAGAAAAACTTTTATCTAACCCTTTAGGCTGGATTAATCTTTTACTCCTTTAGATTCTGAATTATCGCATTGAGCTAAAAATATAGCTATAATTGTGTTATGAGTCAACATATGATTGATTTTTTCCCAAATATTTCAGGTGAGCACTTTTGCCAATATGCCTTTTATCTAATTTTCTAAGGCCAAAAGGGTCATTTATCGACGTCGAATAATGACCTGGAGGGAAATAATTATGTAAAGTAGAGAATTGTTGTATCTTAAAGTTATGGATATCTTCAATTTGGTGTATCTCAGTAATTAAACAGTTAAACGATTTTCATACCATATCCGAAGTCAAGTTTGAGTCTGCGTATCAGTAAAGGAGAGTTGTCCGAAAAGTTCGTGGTTACATGTTTAATTTTCTTATTAAAGTCCGTAATGGGTAACGTGTACGATAATATTTTAACAGAGACCGTGATTGAGTTAATATACAAAAACTTAAGACAATGCATACTTTTTAATGATCATTAAAGGTATAAATGCTTTGTATTTCCAACGTGCATGAACCAGTCATTAATTTCATGATAACATCAAAACTATTTTTTTTTCACATGTTTTTGGACACAAACTAGTTTTCCTTATAAAGCCATGTTGCAATGTGCATGCCATTATATAAATTTTAATATCATAATAAATGATTTGATTTTAAAAATTAAAATAAATTCAGATAATTTTTTAGCATTATCAAAACTTAACACTTCTCAAGCTGCACAACCCACACCAACGGCTCTATGACTAGTGATATTCTATTACCATAAAAAAATAACAGCAAAATTCTTCTTCTTAAAGTTTCTCCCAAATTCTACACACTGTTGAAAGATTGTATTCATCAATTACAAATCATTTGGCTAAATATATTTGAAAATTTCAATAAGTTTGAATATACATTTTGTGTCTGACGTCGTTTCAACCTTAATACGCCGACGTCGCTTTTTCGGCTTTTTTTTTTATCTTTTTGCAGTTTACACTTCAGATTCTAACTTCCCTTTTAGTAAGCGATACTAAAAGCAAGAGTAAATGACGATGATTCTTTATTTATTTATTCCTTTAACGAGGCCGAGTCTCATTCGAGTGAGCATGACTTTGAGTAGCTTTTTAATTCCATGCCGTCGTATGTGCGACAGTACACTTGTGCTAAATATTGGGTTTTTTTATACCAAAGAGGACTGAACGGTTAAATCATGGACAAGTTGTCTAGTGTAAAAAAAAAAACGATTATTGCGTTCTGAAATTTTTTTACTTCTCTTTAGTCATTATATTATAAATATACATTACAAATTTCAAATAGATATATCCATTAGTAAACAAGTTGTGTGATATAATATAATTTATTATGTCGCCCTACGTTGCACTTGAATATAATTAACATTTACTGAAATTCCAGCTTAGTGTAGGGATTACTCTTTTGTCCAAGATTTTACCGGACAACCCTCGTACATTTTAAGTATTACGTTGCCACTGCTTATTCTGTTACCGTCTAAAGTCATATAGAATTATTAGAAACGGTAACCAGAAGTCTCTGTTGAGACTGAAGCTCTGCTGGTTTGTACTTATAATAAAAAAGAAAAAAGTAGCTTCGGACTTGAAATTTTACATTAGCAGTAAGTAGAATAATATTCTTTGATTAAGTCTCTTTTTGCGGCATGATATTGCAATAAGACAACAACTGTAGGAGTAGCTTTTTATAAATTTTTTACAGTATTTTTTTTATTTTAGTTACCATGGCAACACTATTCATCAAAATAAAAAAAAAACGAAAAACCGATAAAGACAATTATGTATCTCAGTGTAGTCTACTTGCATGTCCCCTTAAATAATAACAACATTTAAACTTTGTTTGGGGAAGCATTTTGAGAGTATTTTACAGAATTTTTTTTAATTTTTAGTAGCATTTTAAATGTTATTCAAACAACTTGTTTAGTATACACGGCAACATTGAAACAAGAAACTGATATAAAAAATTAAGCATCTTAGTGTATTCTACTTGTGTGCAAAGTTGTACTGAAATCAAACCAAAACTGTAGCAGGAGTAGCATTTTGAAAGTTTTTCAAAGAAATTTCTAATTTAGTAACCATGGCAACACCGTTCAGAAAAATAAATGAAATAAGACTAAAACTGTAGGAGGAGTAGAATTTTAAAAAATTGTTGACAGTCGGACGCCGAACGCATTACCATCGCATAAGCTCTTCCAGTCTCTGACCAATAGACTTAAAAAAAAAGCAAACGATTTTCTTTTAAATCGTTAAATGAAGCTAATATAATTGATAATTTCTAGTTCTATTCATGATTTTGTCACTTCTTTGGATAGTTATGGGGAGAGGTGTATAAACTAGACACGAAACTCATTGCGACTAACGAGAGGTCTTCTGTCTGAATAAATGAATCTTCATATGTGATATTCTTGCATGTTAAATGACATTTAAAAATGCTCAGAGGTAAGACACATAAGGTTTATAAAATGCAGGAATAATGCAGGAATAAATGTCAAAAAAGTCCACAATACTCACCAAATCATCATTATTCATATCGTTCATAACATCATTTATTTTATCTCAAATGTGTTAGATAAATCTGACATGGACGGGGTTATACCCAGGTCGCCTGTGGGAACATTTCATATGAAAACCATCACCATAATTTTACTAGTAATCATCTATCCTAACTTTGACAAGAGGCCCAGGGGCCACATCGCTCAACTGAGCAATTGGCTTGGAAAAAACACAGATCAGATCAGAACTGAAAGTAATTAAGGGGGTCTTGAATTTTTCACCCCCCCCCCTCCCCCATGGGGTCATGATTTGAACAAACTTGAATCTACACTACCTGAGGATGATTCCCTAAAATAAGAAAGCCTGGCTTTGAAGTACTTGAAAAGAAGATTTTAAAAGGTTTCCATATAAGTTCCTAAGTAAAAATTTGATCGGCCATTTTGGCCCCACCCCACCCCTGGGGGTCATGATTTTAACAAACTTGAATCTACACTACCTGGGGATGATTCCACATGAGTTTAATCTTTCCTTGCCCAGTGGTACTTGAGAAGAAGATTTTTAAAGATTTTTCCTTTATATTCCTATGTAAACTTTGATCGGCCATTTTGGCCTCACCCTACCCCCAAGGGTTATGATTTGAACAAACTTGAATCTACACTTCCTGAGGATGATTCCATATGCGTTTCATTTTTCCTGGCCCAGTGGTTCTTGAGAAGAAAATTTTTTAGGATTTTTCCTATATATTCCTATGCAAAACTTTGATCGGCCATTTTGGCCCCATCCTTCCCCCGGGGGTCATGATTTGAACAAACTTAAATCTACATTACCTGAGGATGATTCCTCATGAGTTTAATCTTTCCTGACCCAGTGGTTATTGAGAAGAAGATTTTTAAAGATTTTTCCTATATATTCCTATGTAAAACTTTGATCGGCCATTTTGGCCCCACCCACCCCCGGGGATCATGATTTGAACAAACTTTAATGTACACTACCTAAGGATGATCCCACATGAGTTTCATCTTTCCTGGCCCTGTGGTTATTGAGAAGAAGATTTTTCAAGATTTTTTAAATATATTCCTATGTAAAACTTTGATTGGCCATTTTGGCCCATCCTATCCCCGGGGGTCATGATTTGAACAAACCTGAATCTACTCTACCTGAGGATAACTCCACATGAGTTTCTTTCCTGGCCTAGTGGTTCTTGAGAAGAAGATTTTTTTAAAAATGCCTTTAATTTTACTCTAATTCATAATTATCTCCCCTTGGAAAAGTGTGGCCCTTCATTTGAACAAACTTGAATCCCCTTCACCCAACGATACTTTGTACCAAGTTTGGTCGAAATTTGCCCAGTGAATCTTGAGAAGAAGATGAAAATGTGAAAAGTTTACGACGACAACAACGACGACAACAACGACGACAGACAACGGACAAATTTTGATCAGAAAAGCTCACTTGAGCCTTCGGCTCAGGTAAGCTAAAAAGAAAGAGAGACAGCTCGCCAAATATTTTGCAAGCAGATTCACACTGGAATTTGATACTTGAGATATAACAAAAACTGTTACATGTAGCAGAAAGAAGAAATAATATATTTCTGAAATGAAGCTTAACTTCATTCATTCTTCATTCCATTTATTTAAGCCTTATCTTTTAAATGTTCTTTTAAGTAGGTGTGATAACTTCAATTGAATTAAAAAGAACATCCTTATAGCCTTATAGAGATTTAAAAAATATTTTTAACATATTGTACATACACAATATCATACGATAGACAGATTACACAAAAAAGTTAATGGCTATGATTTTTAACATACAGTTGTATTTTTACTGCCAGGAATTATCGTCATTCATTGAGATTTGTTCATCATATGAAAAATTTGGTATTGATATTGACATTTGTCTGATTTTGTGCATTGTCAGTACACGGAAGCGAAATTGAAAAAAAGTCCTTTTTTCACTTTTTCAGTATTTTGTTTTACATTAGTAAGGTTGAAATAAATATTTTGAGAATGCTTGAATGATTTGTTTCAAAATCGAAAAAGCGAAATTTCGAGTACATGTAATTGAATTTTTGAATTTGAAAGTGATGGTCAAATTGGCGTAATGGTTAGAGCGTTGGGCTTTAATGTTGGAAACCAAGTTTCCATCCCCGTATGTGCCAATTTTTTTTTTCCATTTTTCAGCTCGTTTGTACTTTTTTTCAGAATCGGAGAAAGGCCTCGTTGCTCGCAAAAAAAGTTTTATATCTATTTTAGGTCTCCCGATTTCACGGCAAATCTATTAATGATTCTTCTGCTTCTTTTTATTGTTAATGTCGCATTCTAGCGCAGTGGTTAGAGCGTCTGCTCTATGGTTGCGAAGTAAAGAGTCGCATTAAGTGCCGACAGGTTAAAAGTCCCCTCCTTCTCGATAGCACTGAGTGCAGAGTATAGGACAAAATTTGCAGCTCTCCATCGACAAGTGGTGGCTTCTCCATATGAGTGAAAATTCTCGAGAGAGACTTGAAACAATACACAATCATATTATTATAACTGTTGTTCTTATTTTTTCTCCCATATTAATTTGTGCTAAGGTTTCCTAAAATAGATTCGGCAGTTTTCAGTGAAGTTTTAAAGAATCGATTAAAAAAATCAAAGGACTCAAGTAGTCATTTAAACTGTTAGCACTTTTTGTTTTTTGATTGTTTTTCATACAGGTACAAAATGAATATAAATTGAAAAGTAAATTAATGCACACCACTTAATTTTTTTCCCTTTGAGACGTCATAATAACGTTAACATATAGCATTATAATTCAAAATCACAATCACTTACAATCAAAACCAAAATACAAATGAATGAAGAAAACTCTGAAGATCATTTTTGAACCACTAGTTGACTGATCTGGGAGAGTAATAAAACTAAACCAGCAGTCCAAGAAGGCAGTCTCCCAAGACTTCTGTTGAACTGTTTTCGGTCAGGTCCGTCTAGCTGTTTTGCTGTATGCTTAATTGACTTTGATTAAAACGCTATCAGATAGAGCTTTTAGTTTAACTAAGATAAGGCATTAAAAAATGTATTTTTTATTATAAGCCTTGTTTACCTTTAGGTGTCCAGCTATGAAAAAATCCTCCCTCTTTTTCAGTAAGAAAACGCTTTGCATTGCTTTTCCCAAGTTCTTCTCGTTTGTGTTTTTGGAACACACTTGGTTTTTCAAAATTTTTAGACAAGTCATACACTATAATAAATATTGCATTATCACGCAGATATGTCTGATGAGAAGCATAATACGTTCCCTGCCCAGCAAAATCAAGAACATTGATTACAGCAGCATTTTCTTTTATATTCTTTTGCAATTCGGTACTTTTCAACAAAGCTTTTCTGTACACATTTCCAAGAATGGTATCTGTAAATAAAATGTAAAATTACGTTGAAATGTTTGTAGCTTACTTAAAGAAGCTCAGTGTTTAAAGGATTTTGTTCCAAAAGATCGTGGCTGATGTCAATCTTTGTTATAGCTTTGTCACCGCGTACAATTTATCATTGAGTCAATGATGACTGACGTTTTTCATACTATTTGATAGTCAATCAATAATACATTATTGTTTTGGCGACGGATGTTTTGACATTTCCCAAACATGACAAAGAGCTTACAGCGAGTGTGACAGGTTGGCAGGGATGCTAACTCCTCCATGGCACCTGATCCCACCTCAGATATTTTGGAGGTATGTGTTTGTTCTGCTCCTACTTTGTATTGTTTTAAAGACGTTCGATCTTGATATTGTTTGATATCTTCATTTGTTTTCAAATCAAGACATTAAAATAAAGCACAATATTATGTGTAAAAATATTTTTTTGCTGATTCTTTTCTCTTCCATTTACTACAAACCAATAATTATTCGCGTCATTTTTTAATCTCAATGTGTCCGTTGAAATCAATGCGCGACGTAAATTTTTGCAACAGAAGAAAATTCCTACAAATGCGAAGTAAAATAATTGGTTCGCGGCGATTAATATTCGCGAGTTGAAGTCGGTTGCAAAACTCGCGAATATTTCTCGTACGCGAATAAGAGTTGGTTTACAGCACATACACACCCTCCCCAACACACACACTTTCATTTCGCTTCCGACGCTAATGGTTTTTTTGCTGCCCCTTGACGTTCATTAATTGATTTTTATAGCTAAGTTAAATATTCATCAATAATTTTGAATATGGATTAAGCAACCGTTTTAAATAAAAATTTCACTTGAACCGCGATCAGTTTTTGTTTCTTGATAAGTTTGAAAAAAAAATCATGACACCTTTTAATAGTTTTAATGCAAATATTGTAAGAATACATTGTAATACTTCAAAATTTTTATAACATATGGCATTATCGAAAATCGCTATGACATAATTCTCAAAACTTTTCGTACAGCTTCTATATATAAATGAAATTCTTTGTATTTTATGTAATGTTTAGAAAAAAAATATTTTCAAAAAAAAAGATGTGCTTCTACTTTTTCCTTTAACATATCGTACAAATGTTTCATACTCTTTTGTTCAAATTTTGAAATAAAAAACTGAAAATATAACAAAAAAGGAAAAATTGACGGTAATTATCTTAATGTGACTATGTAAACAATGTACCTTTCTGAGTCCGTTTATCTTCCACATTCTTTTCGTCATTGATATTCAAATTTTCGTCAGGTTGAACTTCAGTCTCTATGGAAAAGACTTGTAATTAGAATTTTTAAAACAGTAAACCCTTTGCATCTAGAATATTTCAATTTCTTCACATGCAATTAATTCATACTATCAGTTATCATGTATTTGACCAGAACACATGATATGGTGTCTGTATGATTATGAAGGATTAAATGGAATCGCCATGACAAATTATTACAGAAAATATCCAAAGAAAGCGAAACAAATCTGCACATCCCAATCGAAAGAAAATGCCCCCAGTGAGAGGAAAAGTCACTACGCGGTCCAGGAAGGATAGGGACCGTAATTTCGTGTCACAAGGCAGAGGGCGAGGGATTCGGAAACCACACAACTATGTCTCGCACGATGAACCACCAAACATCAGACCACCACAAAGGGAAACCCTGCCAGTACAACTCCACCTACGCAACCAGCTATAGTAACGGTGGCGTACCCCATGCGTCACACAGCAGAACTCTCAAAGGGCCTAGACGAGGCCGAGACATCGAGCAACACAGGTTAGTCAAATATTTTTAGCCTCCCCATCGTAAATGCTTTATCTCTTCACACAATCAATGATGAATTTGATTGCCCCTCATTTAGCATTTCAAATTAACAGCAGGCCCAGACCCCCATTTATATAAACCTTATCAGCGCCCACGTCCCCCTTAAAATTAAACAAAAGTGTTGTTGATCTATCAATATTATTAAAATCAGCGCGAGAAATTTCAGACCACTTAGACACACGAGGCCAAATACAAATGCGTAGTGGCACAATGTGCCTTGTTTAACATACACCTTGCATCTTTTTGTCAATTGACAATTGGACGTCAGCCTTCCTTATCGTCACAAGTATAATGTTAGAAAAATACAGAACAAGAGCCCAAGAATTTTATAGTATATGAGGGATATAAGAATGGCCGCTGATATATCAGGAAACGGTTGGTTCACCTATGATGAACAATTAAGGCTTCGCAAAGTATCTGACCAACACTCATCTTTGGGTATCATAAACTCAGAACTCTGATTGATCTGTGTTACAAACAAGTATGTCACACAGTCCTAAAAAACACACAACATTTCTAAGCCACATAACAAACAGTTCAACATTACAGTGGCTAAGAGAAATGCAAATTCAACATCAAATCGTTACTGCTATGATTTTAGTTCAGACAAATCATGTAAATTTGACTCAAATTGCAGGTTTGTCCACTCGTACAATTGATATGGCTGATCACACCCCTCAATCAAATACAGGAATGGGAATGACAAATTCTGACATTGATATCAAAAGTTTAGGAAAACTCCAATCGATGTCCACATTTTGTCTGTCTTACTTTTAAATGGTTTTCTACACGTTTTTAAACTCCAATACAATGACCCAAGAATTTACAGGGAAGCAAAGAATATAAAAAGTGCTTTCGCAAACCCCAGTATAGAGGAACACAATATACATAAAGAACCCCGGCTTTGTAGGGTGGGGGACTATGTGAATATCCATCATACCCATCCCTTTAAATCTCATCACTTGTCCCCAAAAGAGATGGAGGTGTAAGACTCATTCATCACAAAATCTTTCTGAATCATCAATCGATCAATTCTTTAATAGATCCGACTGCATGTTCAGTACACTATGCATAAGTGGACGACGCAGCAGCTATCATCGCGACATTGGGGACAGGCACTTTATTACCTAAATCTGATATAAAATCTGCATTCTGACTCATCCCTGTGACCATAGATGATTTCATTCTACTAGAGTGTAGTTTCCAGTAAATGCGTTTTTGCTTTTCAAGGCATCCATTAGCTGTGTAATCTGGGAGAAGTTTGCAACTGCATAACATAGGATCACCCAATCTTGTACATCACGCAACCCCCATATTCTACACAATCAAGACGATTTCCTCTTTGCTGGAACACCAAATTTTAGCGAGTGCCAATCGACCCTCGTCCGTTCCAAAAATACATGTAGCCATATTGAAATATAATAGCTCTTGCGAAAATCACTTAGCCCAGCAAAACTACATTTTTTTTTACGTTATCCGCGACATGACATTCTTAGAACTGTTTCAAGTATACGTATCCATCCTTTTATTGCACCCACAGTTATCAAACAAACGCATACTTTTCCGTATTGATAACATAGCAGTTGTTCAAGTCATCAATATATGGAAATCTCAATCAACTCAGGTAATGAATATTGTAAGAAAACTAGTTTTCCTCACTTTGCAACACAATATCACAATCAAAGCCTAACATGTTCCAACAAAACTGAACATAATAGCTGACAGTCTTTCTCGCTAACAGTGTGAAACCTTGCAACCTGACCTCAGAAACAGAGATGTGGCCCACACAGCTTCCCAAGCAGATATGAGAGATTTAATTGCTGAATCCAAACGCCTTCTCTGTAGTTCTCTATCACAAAACACATATAAAGTGTCTGGCTGCAGTGAATTAATTCCAATCTTTTCTAAAAGTTTACGGCTTACAACAAACCTGGCCAATGCACAATAACATATTACCACATTTTATAGCCTACCTGTCAATCGAGAAAATGTCACACAATTCAGTGACCCTTTACATCAGCGCATTATCCTATTTCTACAACATCAACCATCTGTCTGACCCTACCAAGTTCTTCCAATTCAACAAAGCGCTACAGGCCTTAAAGCGCTACACCAGAGTGGCCCAATCATAATAACAATTTTAAGAAAGCTCGTCACATCGCTTCAGTCTGTTTATCACTCTATCTAAGAGGTTAAATTGTTAACATGAGCCTTTTCACTTGCATACTTTGCATTTCTCCGAGAAGAGGAATTCACTGTAGTCAACAAAAACACACTAAATACACCCCATTGCATACAACTCAAACACAGTCAATCTGATCAACACAAGCTCTCTTTAAGGTTAACAATACCACACTCGAAAACCGACCAGTTTGGCAAGAATACCACCTTCTTATCCATAGCCAGCCGCTGGCTAACTTGAAACCAGTTAAAGCTGCTTTGGATTTTACAGAAGGTTAGTCCCATACCCTTCAACCACAGTTTCCTCATTCATTCATCTTGATACAAAACCATCAACTAGATACCAATTCAATGCCGTCCTTCAGAAGGCAATTGAACACATTATACCGACATTAGCAGGTCATCCTGGCACGCATAGCTTTCGAATCGGCAGGGCAACAGATCTGGCATTAAAGGGCACACCAGATTCTAAAATTCACAAGTTGAGAAGGCGGAAATCAATAGCTTTTCTCAAATACATAAGGATCATGTTACTTGGTTCACATCCTTTCCTTACATATTTAGGATTAAGGAAATTTTGTCCATCTATGGGGGTATTTGAACGTGAATATTCTTTATTGTACATCTATGCAATGTAGCCTATTAACACCATATACCCTTTTTGCCTTTTTGTCCATCACAGTAATGAGTAACACAAGACTGTACATGTATGTTTTTTCAAGTCTTAATTAAATCTAATGAAAACCATACCACTTTTGTCTATTGCACAGTTAACATCAAGGAAAGTGACTTTATGAGCATAAAGAATCAAGTAGCAATGCATGACATGTCCTGCAGGGCAGCGATTACCTGACACTAATGACAACCACATTCTGTACATGTAGATCTACTGATTGTTTAAAGTATTATACGCAGTGTTGAAAAAAAATTAATTATATCTACAGTGTGTTTATTCAAAGACAATGGGAAATATTGGTTAATGTACATATGACAACATCGTTTGAAAATAAATTAACGATAGATAAAAAAAAAAATACTATCATCTGTAAAAAATGGATTAAAAATGTTATAAAAATGTTTGAATCATCAATCACATAACATTTTGATTTTTGGTAAGATAAAAAAACTAATCAAGAAATGTTTGCCTTAATTAGAAAGTGGTTTCTTTAAGGTTGCTTGCAGAAGAACTAATTTGAACCCTAGCACCTTTTCCAATTACCACCCCCCCCCCCTAAAAAAATAAAATCTTTTATTTCTTATTATCATACGGAAGCCCGTTAAGGCCAGTTCAGAAACAGAAATATTTTTTATTGCGTTAAAACGCAATAATTATTGTGTTTAATCGCAAAACTTTGCAATTAATCGCAATAATTATTGCGTTTAAACGCAAAACTTTGCGTTTAATCGCAATAATCATTGCGTTTAAACGCAAAACACAAACACAAAGTTTTGCGATTAAACGCAATAAAGTTTTGCGTTTAATCGCAATAATTATTTGTATTAAAACACAGTAATTTGTTGCATTTGAATACAAAACTCTTTGCATTTTATACCTATAATCCTCCCTTTTAAGGATTCATTTTTGCATTTAAACACAATGATTCAGTGCTGTAGCTTTAAATCAAACATCGGCTTGCCAAAAATTATTATGAATACTATGGTCTGATTCTTTAAAGAAGAACCGTTTGGTTCTGTGTATTTTTGCAAAATGTTGCAGTGTGTGAGATTTGAGGTTTAACAATGGTCTCCTAAGTAAACAACCAGGGTTTCTTAAACCTATTAGAATCCAACACTTTAAAGCAGCCATTAGTCTATTCCTTAGGTATCAAATTAGCACTGCAAATTAGCAAAGCAAAGTAAAAATGTTTCAGTGGTATAAATAGCCATATCAATTTGGTAGTACAAATCGATCAATCTGTCTTCACTTAAATTCTTTTGATTTTATATGATTCCATCTCCTAAATTTTCGTGTTCTATGTGCTCAAGGGAGAGATTGTGAATATACAGGAATATAGACATCTATACATGCCAAAGCTTTATTTCATTTTAAGGTTGTCTTTGTTTTACAGACCGACAATTTTCTCCTCTTTAGATCCATACCAATGATTTAATCATTCAGAAAGTTTTTGTTCAGAAGAATCTGATTCTATATATAATGCTTAACAATACACAATTCTCCTCGTAAGTGAATGTACAAAAGATAAAAGCAACGAATATCAGCGTGGATCCATTGCACTCTTCAAAATCTATAGAAATGATTGCTTTTAAATACAAAGATTATTGCGTTTAAAAGCAAAATATATTGCGTTTAATCGCAAAAGTTTTGCGTTTAATCGCAATAATTATTGCGTTCAAACGCAAAAATTATTTAAGGAATGAAGCTAATTCCAACTTATGTTATCCGATATAACATAACTTGGGGCAGTTTACGCTTTATAAACCGCGAAGCGGTTTATAAGAAAGCGTAAACTGCCCCAAGTTTTGTTATATCGGATAACATAAGTTGGAATTAGCTTCATTCCTTATAATTTATTTTCAGAGTAGACACTGAGACAATATTTCCTCCGGAAAAAGGCTTCAAATTGAGCATTATTTTAAAAGTAACGTCAAGCGGAGTAATACGTTAATGACGTAACTCATTGTGACGTAGGCAAGTTATGTTATCCAAAATATTATATATTCCTCCGAATGATGCAGCAAGTGAAATTAAATTATTGCGATTAAACTCAATAATTTTTGCGATTAAACGCAAAAAAATTATTGCGATTAAACGCAATAATTATTGCGTTTAATCGCAATATTATTGCGTTTAATCGCAAAAGATTGCATTTAATCGCAATCTTTTGCGATTAAACGCAAAGTCTTTTGCGATTAAACGCAATGATTATTGCAATTAAACGCAAAGTTTTGCGTTTAAACGCAATAATTATTGCGATTAAACGCAAAGTTTTGCGATAAAACGCAATAATTATTGCGATTAAACGCAATAAGAAATATTTTCCCTCTTAACTGGCCTCAACGGGCTTCCGTATTATCATGATCATTGTATGTAGATAAGCTTACGGGCCTAGGATATTAAAACTAATTCTATATTTGAGACTGTTTTAACACCACATACTTGATATTTTTGTCAAATATCTACAACAAATACTCGTATGTGTTTCTTTATAAAATACTGACATTTCCCGAATTTATATATCTCTACTCTTTATAGAGTTAAAGTAAATGTCTCAAAGATTTCCGAACAGACCTCATATTACATCTGTGGTCTCTTTGTAATAAAATTCAATTGATATAAGGCCCATTTAAGACATTTTGCTTTTTGCTTTTAATTTTCAAGTCACAGTTTCTTTGTGTTTTTTTTCAGTTGAAATATCACTCTGTTTTGACGCTCCTTCATTTATTGCTAAAATATCGCTGAATTTGTTTTAAACAAAAGAATCAATTCATATTTACTTAAAGTCCCATACATTGAATAAGTACAGGATCTTGCCAATTTTTTAGGAAATAACATTTTAGTAGAGCATAATAGATTCAATTAACTAATTCTACCTAAAATTTAATTAAAGATAAGTATTTTCAATACAGAGAGTAGTGGTAAAAAATGTTTTATATAATTTATATTTTTTATCTTCGTCAAGCGCCCTGTGTTATGACATAATGTCCCTTTGTTCGTCCTTTTTTTAGATAAAAACTTCACTTTAAAGTTACATAATTTTATTTGAGTTTTAATGGTGGTAAAAAAAATATCTTTTTTACATTTATATGTACATAGTAGAATATGAACATAATCTTTTGAAGATCAATTGAAAGTCTCTATTTGTTGGATTTTATTTGATAAATTAAAAGCAAGTATGGCCAAAAAACCTATAAAAATAGATAACATTTGCAAATCAGAATTGCATTTCCTAGACATGCTTTCATTTTTCATGTTTCAATGAAACTATATTTTGCATCACTCTTCTGCCTAAAAGAATTTGCATGTAACACATAAACTCAATATCAATGTGCTTGTAAATTACCTTGACTAGTGTCTTTGTCTTCGGCTAGTTTCGATTGGTTTTGACCTCTACTACCTACAATTTCGATATAGAGTAAATGATCAAATATAATTTATAAGCTTCCGATACCATAAACAAAATGAAAGAAAGTAAAGATAGAATACCAAATACAAACATTCTCTTGCAGTCATTCTTTTATCTATAAATTATAAAAGATTGGTTTTTATTATTATTTTTTTCATTGTTATATTGAGCGCACATCTATTGACCCACCGTCTATGAAGTAGATAAATAATGACTTAAGATGTTTTTTTAATAAACATGTAATAATCAAAAAATTATTTATAATATATAACCTCACATTTTCAATGAATCTATCTATCCATCTATTTACATACATGTATTTATCTATCATCTATCTATCTATCAATTTTTCTTCTAGCTAGTTGCAATTAATTATGCCTTCCAGTGGATTCGATACCTAAGAACATATTCTAAGAAAGAAAAATTTCTGCATCAAGACAAACTGTAAAAGAAAAGGCCAATAAGCCACATCGCTAACATACATGTATGTACCTGAGTAACATTTACAATGTTTTTCTTTATCAGATTTCCCCTCTGTTATATGTAATAAAAAAATATGTAAAATTAAGGAAAATTGGACCCGTCTATTCAGATAATCTAGCGATTACAACATTTCAAGGGCAAAAAAAATAAATGACGTTACAATATTTGACCGTTTACCTGTAGTTATGACATGGTTCATGCAAAGTAATGTTCAACTGTTGACATTATAAAATTACCTGAAATAATTTGTTTCTCTTGTTGGGACATCGGTTGTCTCTGCTCATCTGAAAATTAATACAAACGCCAGATTGAATCATACACACATTTTCAATGCATCTCCTAAAAATCACCAACATTGTTTACCAGTATTTTACTTAAAAATTATTTTATTCAGTATTGAAAACTGTACCTGTTGAAATGGTCAAACAATAAATTCATAGTTCTAAATGAATGTATACAGCATTTGATTTATTTTGTGTTCATATTGTACACCATGACATGTAATTTTTTTCTCAACAAAATCAGTATACTTTAATATAATCTACTTTAAACGCTCCCGAACCGAAACGAAATCAAGAACATCATTTGAGAGAGTAAGAGATTCGCCTTTACAATTAAACTTTAAATCTTTAAAATCTATACGAGTAATAATTAACAGCTGTGATTGAATTTAGCTAACGAAACGCTTAAAATTGAGTTATTTACTATTAGCTCTACTATTATACAAGGATTGTCCGTAAAGTTCTAGGACAAAATTGTAATACCCTTAGTCATACGTATGATAAATGACGCTTAGAGGAAATGAAATCTAAATGTTTAAATTTACTCTTGTTCTATTTCTTTCGATACTTAAAGGTTATATTATACATCGCGCCGTTTAAAAGATATCGATTTCCTAAGACATGCAGATTTGATTTTAAAAGGCAAAAACATATTATTGGAGAACGCCAGAAAGCAGCAAGTAACAATAAAATTTAGTTTTATAGCCGTAAACCTCTGAAACTAACGTTGAAAATGTTGGATTAACTAGACACTTAGACATTCTCAAAGTTGATTTCATATTTAATTGTTGTTAATCGAGTTCCGTTGTGCATGATTAAGCATGTTCTTTTGATTTAATGTTAGCAAAAATGAGTTCCATTTAATTAAATGGAATGAAACTCCATATATCGAAAACATAAAGTTCCACATATAAACATATGTTGATCATTAATCTTCCATCATGAATGTATTTTTGTGACCCTTGCATGTAAAATTAGGTATCATTTCATCTCTTTGAGAATGTATTTCTTTATTTGAAAACAAACTTTCTCCAAATAAAAAATATAATACTAATACTTTTTCACACTACGTCAGTGTCTCCGAGAACAAGAACGAAAGGGTCAATCCTATGAGAATGTATGTTTACATTATTATATTTTTGAATTTATGTTATTAATAGCACTGAATTATTTAGAATAATTCATGATAGAACATGATTTAACATAATATGTTATATATTTTAAAATATATTGAACATACATTGTAATTGACAGTGCAACAAGATTTTTTTGGGGGGATGGTGGACAAAAAATTAAAACTGAGTCTGAATTTCCTCTGCATCAGAGAATATTGACTTTTGTTCCCGTATACAGACGTATAAAAATATATTTAATTTTTAAATTGATTTTGACTTCTAATTTCATCTATTTAAACATATCATACTTGATAAGAGTTCCTATCTGTCTTCTGAAACCTGAATAAAAGTCATCTTTGACTCGAGCAAGGAAACAAAATGATGCATCCCATAATTTTTTCTATACGTTGTTTTAGTGTAGATTATTTTCTCTTTGAGTCGGTTTGAAATTTATTCTAATATTTGCAGTATTAACGTAATAGAGTTATAAATATTTGATAAATTTCCAGATCTCTTTTTTCCAGTCAGACATGTAGAATTGCGAACAAGCCATGAAAGTAATAAATATACAACACCTGCATAAAAAAGACGAAATTTAAAAGGCGTAAAAGATACCTTCATGTTTCTTCTGTTTCACCTCTTCGCTCACTGCATTGTCTCCTTCCGTCTTGTGTGGATCTGAGAAAACATATTGCTTTTAAAGTACATTTTCATTTTCTTCGGATTTTTGTGTTGATTTCTATGTTTAATTTAAACTACATTTATGACAAATTAGCAATTTACTTTTGTTCTTAATTTGATAATTCTTTCATTTTTACACAAGTACTAAATGTATTTCAAATGTCTAAAAGTATAAAAATATTTCTTTTTTTAATTTCTATGCTCGAAAAAAAATACAAAAAGTATGATTACGCAATAAAGATATTTTTTCAACGAATGGTAATGATAAAAAAAATGAAAGAAGTCAAAAGCGCGTATAGTTTGCAAATTATCGAAATCAAAAACCTGAAAATATACGGATTAACTGTCATACTTTATTCTGTTAAAGCGAGGTTTAAGCAATTGTCTTGCGTGATAATTCTATGCACAAATGCTTAAAGCATTTACGTGTACATCTTTATGATCGAAAATTAAATTATAAAAAATGGATGTAGTAGCTACCCAAGCAATACTGGTTTATTTGGGGTTGAAGTACCGGTATGCAGTTTATACTTTGTAAAAAACAGCTTTGCGGTTTACAAAGCATATACATGTATAATAAAATTAATTGCAAGTAAACAAAAAAATTAAAACCGAGTATACAGGAAAAGCACTAGAAAACAACAAAACTTATTTTTTAAAAGTATTTGGGGTTGCTATGATGTTTCGTTGATGTCACAAAGCCTGCATTAAACACACATGCAAGTAGGTGTCAATAGAGAGTCAAAATGTACTGTTTGAAGATTTAATTTTTCTACTGTAACATGAATTTATTTTTTAAAAATAGTACATTATGTGATATTTATGCAATTCCCCTTATCATTAAGATGTTTGCGAATATTTCAGGTGAAACATAACTGTTGCGAATTTTGTTCAGTAAATAATTGTTACTATCAGTAAATGATTGACATTCTAGGCTACACTACCAAGGTCTGTATTTCCTTTATCAGGTGACGTAGAATCAGGAGATTGTTCCTTATTTTGAGAGACATCTGCAAAAAAAAATAAAACTCTTAAACAAACCTTTATTCAAAGCAAACTTTAATTTCAAATTATATCGCCTACCATCTTACAACTTTTTAAAGAGGTCATGTTACAGTACAGATCATATACCTAGGGAAGCAAAAGTCTCGATACTTCTTGGGTTATTATGTTCCCCAAACGGAGTTTGGGAACATATTGTTTTTACTCGGTTTCTTATTATCATTATTTTTTTTTTATTTGTTCTCCGGTACTTTTTTGTCCGGAAGTGTTCTCAGCCAACTGACCTAAAACCTTTTTAGGGTTAATGGGTGTGTAATGTAGGTGTGCGGAACGAAGATCATTTTGCGCACAATATGCATGCACGTGTGTGCGCGTGCAACACGTGGAATGACTGATATATTTAATAAAGCTATAACTTTTACATTTTTTAATGAAATGATTTGAAATTCATTATATGAAGATATATTAAATAGTGTAGATAATGTGACACTGTCAAATTAGCACGAACTCGCGCGCATGCACGTGCGCTTCGCTCTGATTGGCTAAAACAAAAATCTTAGTATCTTCTCTGTTTTTTGACGAAATGCTTTGAAATTAAACACATAGTCATACATTACGATATCCTACAATAAAATATACAAAAAATTCAAGATATCACGCGCATGCACGTGTGCTGCGATCTGATTGACTGAAACTTTAAAAGACTTTATCTCCTTTGTTTTTTTTTTTATGAAATGCTTTGAAATTTAAATCATAGTCATACATTAGGATGTCCTGCAATATGATATACAAAAAAAAATAAAGAAGTCACGCGCTTGCACGTGTGCTGCAATCTGATTGGCTGAAATTTTAAATGACTATATCTCCTTTGTTTTTTGACGAAATGCTTGATATTTAAAACATAGCATTAGCATATCCTACAATGCGATATAGAAAAAAATCATGAAAACACGCGCATGCACGAGTGCTGCAATCTGATTTGCTGAAACTTGAAATGGCTATAACTCCCTTGTTTTTAAACCAAACAGGATGGGATTCAGAATATAGATAAATATAAGGGACTCCTACAAGGAGGTATGGTCGTCATGCACGTGCACGCACATGCGTGCAATTGGAACGAATGAAATTAGAAATACACTTGAATGAGTGATTTTTGATACTTTTGGACTGAATGCTTTCACATATAGTATATTAAAGGGAATGTGGCACTAAAAGGGACTTGGGGAGCTTTTGGGGAACATCTGTAACGGTTCCCGTTACAATAAGTACTATTTACTTTTGTATTGTCATATTTTATTTTCTTACTAATAAATGAAGCATAAAAGTCCTCATTTATACAAATTTTATGAATTGTATTTAGAAAAATATAAAATCATTAAAGGTCAGGTTCTGGTAGATGTTTTTGACTGTTTCTCATCTCAGATCCATGATAACGTCAAAAATTAAATCAAAGCTTTTTTCCCGTATTTTACAGCTGTGACAACATTATGTAGAAAATACAGCATTTCCGCTGTATTCAATCTGAAATAATGTCAAAAGTAACCCCATATTAATATTCAATTTGGTATCATTTCAAAGATAAGGTTAAGAAAGAAAAGAAAAACCGTTTTCTTAGAGAATGTTTTAAAATTGCTACATTTCTTCCTGCGATGGGAAAAAATCCAAAATTTATTTATTACTTCCTTTGTTCTTGATTTAATAACAGTTTACATTGTGGGGATTTTTTCCAATTCAAACCATTATGTCCCAAACTACTTATTATCAACTATATTCTAATTCAGGGTCATTGACAGAACTCCTTTCCAAAATTTGAAAAATCTTTACGCACCTTTTGTTTACTATACCTTGACCTTAGGGCTGTTTATTTTGTTTAAATCAAGGTATCATCATATCGGTTAACTGAAATACTTATGTAAACATTAATATATTGTCATATCGAAATGAGTATATAAATACTTTTATTTTCCAGAGAGAAGTTGGAGAGCATTGTAATTGAATACACTTCGCGTTGTTAGAATTCTAATGGATATATACTTTACTCGGGATTCAGAGAAAGCCCCAGTACCATTATTTTGCTATCTTAAACAGTTTTAGGTAAGTTATTTGAACTAAGGAGGATAAGGAGACCTCAGTAATTACATGTAGATCATAGAAGATTAATGTCCCCATCGTTACTTTTAAAGAGAAATATAGGAAAGAGTGTTTTTTTAAATCTCCATGTCCAGATCTTTTGAGACTTCAAAACTTATTAATAATGTACAGAGCTGGATAACTTTTTAGTTTCCTAAATCAGTATAAGTTTAAGAGTTATCGTTTATAACTGTAGGTGAATTGGTGGCTTAGTAAAACGACAGATCTATTGAATCTTTATGATTATTGTTATCTAATTTTGTTTGTATTGCATCAATTTGATTAATATCCAAAAGGGGAACAAATATTTTTTTGCATAACCTGGTTTGGTATGGGTGTATATATACACATGGTTTTTTTCTGGTTTTAGAAGACCAAGAAAAACCCGGTCCAAAGAGAACATTTATACCATTGATAGAATTACTGAAACTTTACAAAAAATCCCTTAGAGTTGTCCTGTGTGAACCAGATAGCACCAGATAGCACCTTTGGTAAATCTAGTGTTCATAAAATACCCAAATTTGATTTCAAAATCGATTCCTTATAAGATAAGTGTAATATAGCATTTGAAAGAGACTGATATAAGAAGTCGTTTAAAATTTTCCATTGTATTTTAAATAGACCCGACTGTGAAAATTTAATAGATGCATGGTTTTCCGACGAAAGATACTTCCATTTTAACGAATCATAAATTCTATTGTTTGGTGAAACCCAATTCTGAACTGTTAGAATTTTACATTTAAAGCTTGGTAAATAAAAAAAGTTCAGAAATCCTGTTCAAATAATGTTATTTTAAAGGATCATTTGAAATATGCTGTTTAATGGAATATGTTATTATAAAGACAAAATGTAGATGAATAATAAAGCAAATGTATGCTCTACTAAAACTTATAACAATTTCATTATGTATTTTAAATTTCATTACTGTAACATATTAGTAACATGTATTATAAAATTTTTATAATGGGTTAAAAGTATAACATATGTTTTGGGAAACCCTAAATGTGTTTGACATTGCTTGAAAATTGAACATGCAATAGACATTTATATGATTTGAATATTGCAAATGTGAAAAAAATACCTTTTGATGATGTTCCGATTTTGTCAGTTTCTTTCCCTCGATTTGCAGTTTCTTCATCATTAGTTTCTTAAAAGGAAAATTTATTTTTCATTTAAATCTACGATCAAATATTAGCAGACAGAAAGTACCAAATAAAGCCTTAATGGTGAATCAAAAACAATATACCTTAATTGACAAGGGAACATAGAAAGTTCAATTATGTTTTAAGTAAATAGCATGTAAATGAATATTTCCTATTGACTTCGGCTTCATTTCATTATTCTAATTTGGGGGGGGGGGGGG